>CM024753.1:202527114-202682602 GCA_014218235.1 Colocasia esculenta
GTGATAATATAGATAACGGGGTATAATAATTATTCCTCTGTAGTCATAATTTTGCTTTAATTTGATAGCCTTATTTTTGTTATCATCATTTAGGTGACTTTGACATGATAGAGATGAGTATAAATTAGGGCTGTCAATGGACCGGGCCCGGACTGGACTTATATGAGCGCGGCCCAAGCCTGCCTCATCAATATGAAAGCTCAAGCCCGGCCCAAGCCCGAGCAATGTCGGGCCGGACTGGGCCAGGCCTAATATTTTTACAAAATTGTAAAGTCCGACTAAGGTCCGGCCCGAATACTTAAAAAAAATTAAATTAATAAAAAATAATATAATTAATAATATAAAATTTATATCTCATTCAATTAAGTAGAGTTTGATGTTCCTTATTTAATTTGTTTGAAAAGAGAGTTTTTAACTTTTAAATAAGTAAAATAACATAATTTTAACTAAGTAAAATTTAAGATTTGAAATGAAAAAAGGAAAAGAGAACGGGTCGGCCGGCCCATCGGCCGAACTCAAAGCCCGAGTTCGGCCATGGGCTTAGTCGGGCTGGACTTTTAGGCCCTACTAAAAACTCATGGGCCGAAAAGAGTCTTGCGGCCCGCCCAAAATCGGGCCAAACTGCGGGCCTGTTGGGCCGTCCCGCCCATTGATAGCCCTAGTATAAATCTAAGATAATTGGTGTAAATTCCCTTCTAAAAAAGGTACCATTGAATATCCCGTGTGCATACTCTCATATGTGTTGGTTAATGAAATAACAATGAAATGATCTCCAAATATCTTCTACCGTACGTACTCATTTTAATTAGATGTATAAATTTTATCCGTACTCAAGAGAGATATAGTATTATCCTTTATCTTGACTACATTCTTTTATTTCTAGTGTAGCTTATCTCAATTATCAAAATACTTTTTTAATTATATGGGCCGATAAATGGCAAATGACTCCCTCTATCGAGCTATCAAAGTAGCTATTATTCTTTAAAAAAAAATGCTTACGTCTGGGGCGCACGAGTAATCCCTACCTATACGATAGACAAGACAAATGCATGAACCTTGTCTCAAGAGCACGGGCCCTACACTCCTTGTTAGGGGTGTTCATTATTCAGTTCAAACCGAAAAACCACGATTCGGTTTGGTTTGGTTCGGTTTGAACATGAAAAAAATTCAATTTAGTTCCAAACCAAATCGAACAAGGAATTCGGTTTGGTTTGGTTTCTAAGCTCTAGAAACCAACCAAACCGATTAACTGAATTACAATAACTAGTTTTAATTTGTATATATCTATCAAGTTTTTTCAATATATTTAGTAAAATACTATTATGGAGGTTAATATGGTCATCAACATTTAATACTTCATTTCAAATATTATTTGATAGTGATTTATTAGAGAAATAAATGATAAAAAATCTTATTTAAGACTAAGAAATCTAAAGCCCATTTATTTTCAAGTTAAACCGAATCAAACCGAATTTAAATCGGTTTGGTTTGGTTGGGTTTGATTTTAAGGGACTTCGGTTTGATTTGATTCGGGTTGGATATGAATTTGATTTGGTTTGGTTTCTTAAAAAACTCCTATAAACCAAATCATACCAAACCATGAACACCACTACTCCTTGTACCAACCACATGGGTAGGAACCTAGCTATGCAAGCGAAGAACTATCAATGCACTTCTTTTAAAAGAGATGTTAGTTGTACCATTAGTAATAATAGGTGGAATATATATAGTGAAGTAGTTGGAGTAGAGGATCCCAATCGTCTTAAATTAGGGCTGCAATCGGGTTGAGTTCGGAACCAAAAATATAAATTTTGATTTCGATAATCGAAATATAATTTCGATTCCGATAAAATCGAAATGATTAATTTCAATTCCGTTCTGATTTTGATAATATTATTGGAACTGAAGTTTTGATAAATTAACATGTTTACCATTATTTTATTTTTTGAGTTTATAAATAATTTATCAGAATAATAGATATCGATTCTGATAATTTATCGAAATATTCAATACCGATTTCGATAAATTATCGGTATCAATTTTCAATTCTGAAATTAATATTTTTTTATCAGAATTAAATCAAAATATCGGATTCCATTTGCAACCCCACCTTAAATATACTCAAAGATAGCTTTGGTACAAGGTGTGTACCTGGGGCACCATAACTTGGTATAAGCTAACTTAAAAATTAACTCGCTTATCTTTGGAAACAAAAATGTGACCGAGATGGGTGCCCTCTATTACCCAAATCTAGGTTAGTCCCTATCCTACCTACCACTCAAGAAAAAGACCCTATGAAATGTCCACTTTACCTTCTATCCTAAGTTAATCGATTAATAACCTAATTTTCCTGTATGAGCATTTTTTTTTTTGGCCAAAGGCCATATAGTGAGCTAATAGATTCACAAGAAACACGTATGAACAGTATGAATAATCTTGGGTATCTTGGGCTACCTATATTACCTACCCAAATTCGATTAAATATTAACCCCTGATTTATCTCCTCTTTTATTCAGTGATAAATTAGTTATCAAAATAGCCCAAAGGTGGGTGGGTGGGTGGTGAATATATAGTAGCATTTTATTAATGAAAAAGTGTAATGTGCATATTCTTATTCCATGCAACAAGAAAACACACAAAATTCAACTTACGTAACATTTGTGGATTTCCATATCTATTTATTATATTCGTATTACTGTATGTAATTTCACTAGCTATTAAATTCTTTCTTTCTCGCAGGTTCCGTCGAAGCTCCAACAACATGAGGTGCCTTTAAACAAAGGAAGCATATATATCTCTGACCGAAGTCCTCCTCCTGTGGTGCACGCGTACTCAACACAATTCCGAAAGGACTTCTCAGATTTTCTGAAGTGCCGATCTGAAGAAATGGTTGTTGGAGGCCGCATGGTGTTGACGACAACTGGTCGCAGGGCTTTGGATCCCACGAGAGATGAAGCTCATTTCTATTGGGATATATTAAGTCAACTGCTGATGGACATGGCCGAAGAGGTAAACTCGCTTTTTGGTTCTACAAATTAAATTTTATTCCATTACTTCCCATTGTGCACATTTAGCCATGGAGGTACTGGATCTTTCTTCCCGCTTGCGATGTCAAATTTTCAGCTCTATTTCTATATATTTCCTTAATTTCATTGAACCAACCATAATTTTTCGGGGTGTTTCCATATCTGTTCTCTCAGATTCTGTAGTATTCTTTTGTTTTGGATATTGGATGGTTACATGCATGATTGCATGTCACTCACACAGGCTTAATAAACTTTATTCAATCATTTATAGTCCTGCTATAATATTCTAATTTAACTTTATATGTAGCCACTGAAAAACAGAAAGCATGACATATATATACCTAGAATTAAGATCAAATGGTCATAACCCATGGGAGTTTATTGCAGCACCCCCAATGCCCAATACATATTTCCCCCATCCGACATGAGAGCCCTTGTAAAAAATCTCTTATTATATTTTTATAGTTCACACATTTCCCCAATCTGACATGTACCCCTATAGGCGTCAACGGCCCAACGAAATTGGCTTTTCCCAATTTTTATTTCCTACCAAAGTCAGCCTCTTCTCTCTGATTTCTCTTGACCTCTCTCTTCTCTCTTTTGGAGCTCCGTATGATCAGCACTTCTAGTTTGCTCACATTCCCAAATGACTTCTCTCGACCTCCTCTCTCTCTCATTCGGGCCTCCAACATGCAATCTCTTCTTCCCTCTCTCTCGTTTGGGTCTCTTCTCTTTCCTCTCCTCTCTGCAACACAATGCGTAGATAATAGCAATGTGGCCGATGATGACGTAGCAACATAGTGGACAGTAGTGTAGATGTCTAATTCCCACTGCAACCTCCTCTCTCCTTCCTCTTGGCCTCCTCAATCCTCTTTCTCGACCTCCTCTCTCCTCTCTCCTTTGGGCCTCTTCGAAGGTTGAGCGGAGTTTACTCTCTCCTCTCTTTCTTCTGGCAGTGCGGTGCGCGGAAACACAACGGACGATGACGCGATGTTAATTTCATTCTATATATGTTGACTTGTGAATGATGATGATGAAAACTTTGTTGAAATAGATTTGTTTATCATATAGATCTTTCATTTCAATTTAAATTATATTCTAATTGAGTTGATTTGTATCATAAATTTTAATTTTACATATACTTTTATGATCAATAATTATCCGCTAACCGTCTATTATCTCTATTTTTTTGAATACTCAAAATGGGTTTCAGATACACCATTATCTGAATTCTTAGCAAATAATAAACAGATATGGTTTTTCCTTAATGGATACGGAAACAGATAGTTTATTATCCACACTGTTTCCGACCTGTTGACATCCCTACCTAGAACTTTTAACACTCTCTTGTAAGCACATTAGAATTCAATGTTACTTAGATATTCTCTTTCCGATTAATTATTGGATGTATCACAATGCTAGGAGCATTACATGCATAGGTATCCTTGACGGTGTAATGAATGCCAAGTAGATTATGTTTCTCTTCGATATATAGAAAGTAAGTATTAATTCGTGACTTCTTGTATTAATGTAGGGTTACATTGAAGAGGAGAAAGTGGACAGCTTCAATTTACCATACTATGCACCTTCTGCTACTGAGTTGGAGAGCGAGATACAAAGTGAAGGATCGTTTTCCTTGAAACGCCTCGAAATATTTGAAGTACCTTGGGAAGCATGTCAAGGTCACGGTGATGATGATCATGGCGAGCCCCAGCATGGCTTTCTTCCACAGAAAATGACCACCAGAGGTCAGAGCATGTCAAATTGTCTGAGGGCGATATCAGAGTCCATGCTTGCAAGCCACTTTGGGGGGGATGTACTGCAAGATCTATTTCCCCGGTACAGCAGAGTCCTCGAAGACCGTTTATCGAGAGAAAAGCTCACATTGCCTAACATTGTTGTATCGCTGGTGAGGAAGCCTTAAGATGAGCCTTTCAACCAGAAGAATCTTTACGAATTGTAAGCAGATCATCCAAAGGCACAAAGCAGACTGGACGTACATCTATACGGCTCTACACTCTCGTTTGTATGTACCTGCCAATATTGGTCAATTTGCTATCCGGACGAGTAATAATTATTTCTCATACCAACAATATTTTTAATCACTGTGCGAAATATTTGGAGATGCGATTAAGTGTTTGCTGTTAAAATTATCAGTGTTAATTAGTGTGTTTTTACCTTTTTATATTTTTTACTAAATGCACTGTGGTATTGCTTGCTTTAATGAGTTGATGTTAGAAAGCTTACAGTGCTAATTGCTCTCTCTGGTGGGCTTTAAAGAAAAAAGCTTATAGTTTACCTGGGATATTTTCTTTTCTTCGGTTGTCAAAAAATAATAATGACAAAAGCACAGGCCAAATCTCTTTTTATTTTAGGCCACGTACAAGATAAAACTAGCAAGAGCAACTTGCGGCGTATGTTCTCTATCAGGAATCTTTATGCGGGATCTCACAAGGTGGTATCTTACAATCTGGGGGAAAGAGATGCCCGCACTCCCCTTTATCACATGAAGGCAAGATAATTAAAGCCAGCTTACATGTACGGGAAACATTCATGAACTGTGTCCGGGGATAGCCTCCGCTTCTCCTCGTGGGCACCATATATCGAAGGTGAGGCCAATCCTTATGGCCTCTACTTCAACTTCCTGCTCCACAGGGTGCAACAGAGAGAGTTTAATTCGGACAGGGTGGCATTATTATCAACATTAGAAAATAAATATATAAAGAAAGAAATATTCAAATAAAGGGAAGGGGAAATCTTTCCTGTTGCGATGCGAAGGGGGTGTAATCGTGCGGCGGACGTTACGATGTCTGTTACCGGATGTGTCACCAGCCTCCTCCGCCTTGCTCTCTCCTGCCCATGCATGGATGGGTTCGCTCAGCAGGCAAGGTTGATGGAGGATGGCCGTGCCAACGCAGAACATGCAGGGGGATGTGATGAGAAGATTTTGGCCGAAAATGGTAGCAGAGCTGGTGTGGCAATTCGTGGCGTGTGACAAGTGGTTTGTGTCCGTGCCCTCATTCACTCAGCCCAACCGATGATTCTCCATTAACCTGGTCGAGGGTCTGGCCACGTCGTGGAGGATGGGGGTATATAACATGGTTGACAGTGATATGGTTGAGTCCTACGTACTGTGTTAGAGATTCAAATGATATAATTAATATAATATTTTTATTATTTAATATTTATTTTTTATTATTATTATTTTAAAAATAAATCATCTATCAAACTAGTATCAATAAAAATTTGACACGACGTGACATGAAGAACCTTAGTATATTAATTATATACAAGATGGAGTTTAGGTGGGAGAGTCCGGATAAAGAGAAGGTGGAGCGGATCGATCAACCAGACTAGGGCAACGTCACTGGCGAAGAGTAAGGTGGAGGAGGCTAAGCTAACAGGTATCGGCACCGGAGATGGAGGTTGCCGGGGACCACATGACACCACCTTCCCAACAGGAAATTCCATTTTTGGGTAATAAGTCTATCATCGTCTTTTCCATTTTTAGATTTGGATAAGCATGCCAGCTGTCCCAATCTGATGTACTTCATGGAGAGCAGAGGATCTCACCTTCCAATGACCTGTCGGATCTGAGTCGGATGGAGATCCTCTGCGCCAACGAGAAGTTAATAATTTAATTTAGTTAAAAAAGCTGGAGTAACTTAATCTATTGTTGCATATGGCCGTCAACGATGAGATGTGAAACTATTACTTGACCTCCCCTTGTCTTCTTCGTGGGGCGGTCCAAACTTTTTTTATTAAGAAAAATATTTGGTCTTGTGTCGCCTATGGTAGGCACAAACATGTGGATCCTGCAGCCATCACGTGGATCGGATCCGCTCTAAATCCCTACTATTGCACCTTATTTAAATAGAACAGATAACAGTATGGCATTCAACTCAGTGAAAAAAATGATAGCTACAAAATAAAAGAATATAACCATCGTACTTCTCTCAAACGCTCTATATGCGTCCATGGAAGACCTCTCTATCGCTTAAGCAGTTAAGCTCCGCCGCTCCTGGAGTTCCCCACCGGAATCCCCAGTTGTCGACGACGCCCAGGCCGCTGGAGAGCTTTCTCGCTACGTTAGGACACCACAGGCGGCCGCCGGAGTCTTCGTCAAGGCGAAGAAGGCCGAGCGGTGGCAGCGCTCTGCCAATGCGCAGCTCATGTATAGAAACATGGCGGCACTCACGGACGGATCTAGAGACAAATCAGTGGGGGTCATGTGATCTCATTGAATTTTTAAAACTCTATTGATGTGTTTAAAATTTTTCATTAAATTGATTTGGTTAGAAAATTTTCTAAAGGAATTGACCCCACTGAAAAAATTCCTGGGTCCGTCTATGGCGGCACTGCTGCACCAGAACATGCGGCACGACCACTTGAAGCTCGGGTTCGAAGTGGCGTTTCTACCTCGGCTCGGAGCATAGGTCGAAGAGGAGGATGCAAAGCCCCCCTCGATGTCATCTCTCGCATCACTCCTACTATGACCATTTCGAATAATTTTTTTTCCATTTTTATTGAAAAAGATTAAATTATTAAATATTAATTAATAAAATAAATAATAAAATTGTAACATTTATTTTTAAATATGAAAGTATGGAAAAAATCATACAAAATTCTGACAGCAAGTGAAGCGACGTGCGGTTTCCGTCGGCACCTCGACTTTCGGTCATAATTATGGCGCTGTCATGATAGCAGACGAAGCGACAGGTGGTCATATCGACGCCTCGACTTCTGGCCAGTACCGCACTTGTATCGATCGATCCCGGTTAGGATCCGTGCGAAGGCTTATGGACCTATAGGATGGTGACACGTGGGTCAATCTGAATGCTCGAACGAAACTATGAGCCATAACCGTTGGATCAATATGGTCCCCCGGCCCTATAAATAGTGTGGCCGGTACCGAAAAGAGGTCCTTACCTTCGCGCGCGACTCCTTACTACCTGAGGAGACCGACCTTCCGAGCATTAAAGCTCTGACCAAGCGATTAGGCCATCCTCTTCGTCGAGCTCCTCTTGTGCGTCCCTCCCACGATCACTTCTTTAAGAGGTAAGCCATGGGCTCTACCTCCACCTCTAGTTCTTCTCATTCCTCTGACACCTCTTCTTCATCTTCTCCGGGGTATTCTCCTTCTGAGGGTACCTCTATCTTGCCCTCGACCAAGGCAACTTCGGTTCCTCAGTTTGTAGACCTTCATTCTGTCTCTGCTGAGGCGAACATCTTTGACGCCCATATGTCGGATGTCGCCGATGAGGTCGTCCCCGTGGTCCACCGTGGGTCATACGTCCCCCGAGTGTCTTCTGCTCCTTCTTTAGGCGTCCGTCGAGCGACCAACTCCGTGGCTGACGCCGCTATCGAAATTGACCAGACGAACCTCGAATGGATTGCCGGGCATCCTGGGCTCGCCTTTCCTCCCGACTTCACTACCATTACCTATGACGATATCCGAGCCCATCATACGATGGAGAACGGATTTTGCCTTTATTCCGAGGCCGTCCGAGCTTGCTTCCGACACCCTCTCGACCCTTTCCTCCTCCATCTCCTCTGGTACCTGGAGGTTGCTCCTACTCAATTGGCCCCCAACTCTTGGTGGTCAGCCCTTGGCTTTCTGGCTGCTTGTGCTTTGGCGGGGGTTGAGCCGAGTATCCGTCTTTTCTTCTACTATTTTTCAGTAAAGGTTTCTGGAAACTAGTTGTATACTTCGGCTTAGTCTGACTGACATTTTCTTGGTTCCCTTCCCTCTTCCATTCATCATTGCAAAATAAATTTCTGTTTCGTCCATTGTCATGAAGGTTCGGATTTCCCGACCACCTGGTCGGTCGTGAATCCCCACGATAAGGCCTTCCGATCCCCTCCTGACTTTAGTGAAGCCGAGCTCTCAGACTTCGAATCTTTGGGTGGTGCAAATACCTGACCTGCATGATCTGTCCGATGAGCTACTTAAGTTGATCCGGATGCCAGCCGAGGTTCGATCCTCTCGAAGTTTTCCATCTTGAACCAATGTTAGTTCCATCTGGTGAGCTAGTCGACGAACTATACCGGGTGATGCAGCGCTAACTCAGCATGGTGGGATCCCTCCTTCACCGGATGGATTCTGCTCGCACATCTGTGGAGTCTTGGCTGCAGGTGGCGGAGAGCAACTACACCGACCTTGAGACAAAGAATGCCGAGCTTGAGAAATCGGTGGCTGTCGAGGTAGCCCGTGCTGATAAGTCTAAGGACCGAGCTGCAGAACTCGCAAGGGGGGTCAGTAAGCTTGACACCCCCTTGAAGGCAGATAAGGAGGCTCTCCAGGCTGAAGTGGGGGCCCATGAACAAACGAAAGCTGGGATTTCGAAGCTCGTGGTTGAAGAATGGCAGAAGGCCATGGTCAAGTACCGGGAGTCGGACGAGCTCATGGAGCAAGTCGACAAGCTCTTCCGGACGGCTATCTTTTGTGCTTCAGCGGGTGGCCGAGGCCTTTTTCGAGCTGGATCTATCAGGACTGAAGCTATCCACGGGTGAGGAGGAAAGCGGCGATGAGGCTAGCCGAACTGTTGATGGAGTATCTCCCGCCGCCGGTGCTGATGCTCCCCTCTGCCCGAGGTGGTGGGAGTCATGTAGTTGATGCCCCGGCGGCAGCTGCATTCGCAACTGCAGCTGCTATCGAGCATTGACCTAGTGTTGTAGCTTTTGTCTCGGCCACAAAGCCTCACCCTGAATGAATGAACTTTTTACTTGTTATCCCTAAGCATTCCTGTGTCTTTTGTCGTGGGGGTTCTGGTCTCGTCACGTTTCCTCTCGACCTCTCAAACACGAGTTTAGTGAGTGCCGAAGCAACTATGTTTACGATCATCTATGAGTGCCGAAGCGACCTCGTTTTGTGACTTTGCCAAGTGCCGAAGAGACCTCATTTGCAATCATTTACTAGTGCCGAAATGACCTCGTATAAATTTGTAGAGTGCCGAAGTGACCTCATTTAAGATCATCTATGAGTGCCAAAGCGACCTCATTTTGTGAATTTGCCGAGTGCCGAAGTTAACTCGTTTTGTGATCATTTATTAGTGCTGAAGTGACCTCGTATAAATTTGCCAAGTGCCAAAGTGACCTCGTTTAAGATCATCTATGAGTGCCGAAGCGACCTCGTTTTGCAACTTTGCCGAGTGCCGAAGCAAACTTGTTTTGCGATCATTTATGAGTGTCGAAGCGACCTCGTATAAATTTGCCGAGTGCCGAAGCAACCTCGTTTAAGATCATCTATGAGTGCCGAAGCAACCTTGTTTGCGATCATTGTGAGTGAATAACAGATTCAATTTCATTGATACTTCAAGGATAATAACATCGCAGATGCTCAGCATTCCATGTCTTCGGAATTGCCGATCCGTTCAAGTATGCTAATCGATAGGCTCCATGGCCGAGGTCTTCGACCATATATATGGTATGGGCCTTCCCAATTAGGAGAGAGCTTACCCCCTACTGACTTTGGATCAGAAACAACGAGTTTCCATAGGACGAGGCTACCAATGCTGAAGTGTCAAGGTCTGACACTTGCATCAAACTTCCGCTTCATCTTTCACTGATAGGCTTCTATTTAGGCTACCGCTTCACTCCGTCGTTCTTCGATTAAGTCCAGCTATGATCATAGGGAACAGTCGTTGTTCTCGCATTCAAAACCCAAAACTCTCCCCGAAGGTACGAGCAGTTCTACGGGGGTTACTGCCTCAACCCTAGACACAAGCGCGAAGGGGGATTCCTGGGTTGCTTCTCGGGGGGTGACGTGGTAGGCCCAGAGTACATGGGGGAGCTCCTCAGCCCATCGTCCCTTAAGGTCGTCCAACAACCTTTTTAGCCCGAGAAGTGTTCAGTTGGTTACCTCAGCTTGCCCGTTGGATTGGGGATGAGCGAGTGACGTGAATCAATGGTCGATGCTGAGCTCTTTACAGTTCCGACAGAATCTGGTATTTTCAAATTGTTTGCCATTTTCGGTGATGATTGTTTTGGGAAGGCCGAACCGACAGATGATGTTCTTCCAGACGAACCCCTAGGTGTTGGCGTCAGTTATCTTTGCCAACGGCTCGACTTCGACCCACTTAGTGAAGTAGTCAACTCCGATGATGACGAACTTCCACTGCCCTGAGGCTAGAAGAAATGGGCCTAGGATGTCCATTCCCCACTGGGCGAAAGGCCATGGGACTGTCAGTGGGGTGAGGCCCGATGGTGGTTGCCGATCTATCCTCTCGAAAAGCTGACTCGTGTAAACAAGGACTCGTGTTGCTCCTAACGACCTCACCATTAGGAGTCTTTAGATGATAGCCTCGTACTCAGCCACGTTATTAGAAGCTGAGAATCTGAACCAAATTGTGTACCTTAGGATGAGGCCTTCGAGAGAGTGGAGGACGACACCAGCTGCGTTGCCCTGGGAATTGGACGCCCCATCCACATAGACCTTCCAGCTTCCGACGATATCTTCCATTTCAGGTGACCTTGCCGTTCCTTTAGAACTGCAGTCGACGAGGGCTTGAGCTTTGATGGCGACCCAAGGCCTCGGGACGAATAAGCACCTATTTAATGGGGATGTCGGTGAGGACGACGATCTTGTGGGCTTGAAAGTATGGCCTAAGCCGCCGCGCCGCCATGACCAGCACGTAACTTGCTTTCTCCAGGCTGGAGTAGCACTGCTCAACTCCCCTCAAGGCTTTGCTTGTGTAGTGTTGTAGGTAGGACCTCGGCGGGTCGGTCTGTGAGAACTCGTCCGCGAAGTGGGACCTGATCCGAAGACCAGGTCGGACCGACTCAAACCTAGCTTGAAGTAGACAAGGATGGCACCTCATACGACCCCGAGAAGCACATCATTTTAACCAAATTAAGGAAGTTTCTGGCCCGACCTCTAGCATGGCAATGGCATATTCATAGGGGTTTCGGAGGCATGACTCATGCGACAGCTGGGGGAGTCACTCAAGGAGGGAAAGGTCCGAGGATCACACGCCCGCTAGGACCAGAGTCAGCATGAGCTGGCCTGCCGATTATTGTCCCAGCTCACAACAATCAAGGGTATATGATCAGTGGAATTTCCGAGTTCACTCAGCAGAAGCCTCTTACAAACAACCCCTATAAAAGTGGACGTACATTCTTCATACGGAGGTACATAATCTCTGAAACAAAAAACTCCCTACTCGTTATTCCTGAGCTGACTTGATCGTCGGAGTGTCTACCCACCGAGGGAGCTCGATGGTCTTGCAGGTCGGGACCTCAACATCTTCGACACCTTTGCCATGCCAACTTCTCCCTTGGGTCTTCTCGGCTTGAGCCGACCCTGTTACTCAAGCAGTAACATTTTGGCGCAGTCTGTGGGAAACTATCAAAAGCTTCAATGGCTCCCAAGGGAGAGATGGTGATTCATTTATCTAGTGAGGAGATAGTCCCCGCTAATATTCTGGAAGAGGTCATCAGGGGCGGTTCTGGATTGGGTGAGCAGGATTCGTCGACCTCCTCTCGCCTTGACCTGGTCAAGCAGATGGTCACGAGTCTACGCGAGATGCTCGCTCGATTGGAGTAGAACCAACAGTCCCTTGCGACTTGGGAGGAAGCCACAAATCGTCAGACTGCCCCTATCGCAGTCGACCCCAGCGTTGGCACACCTCCACAGGCGTACGTTCATCACCCGGTGCTGTCGGCTAGCGTCGTCGACCTTCAGGCTATGGCGCTTGTACTCTCGATGCCAGTCCCACCACAAGGAGCTTTTGTACCACCACCCGCTGCTCCTGCTACAGTCATAGAGCACGACATGCTCAGAATAACTGAGGCCAATCACTTCTCGGTCGAGTCGACGCCTGCCCCCACAGGTATGCTGGCCTCCGAGCCTCGGTGGAGGAATGACCTCCTGGAGATGAACAAGAAAATCGAAGCCTTGCAGCGCGGTTCCCGCATTCTCTTGGTAGCGACGCTACTGTTCATCTCACCTTTCGTTGAGGAGATCACCTCGGCCCCGATCCCACCAAAGTTGCAGCTTCCCAAGTTTCGGCGGTACAAAGGGACAACGAATCCTGTCCACTACCTCGACAACTTCCAGGGGCAGGTCGAGATGGTAAATATTTTGGATGCACTGAAGTGTCGGGCATTCATGTCCACCCTGGACGACGGGGCACTTTAATGGTTCAAGGCGCTACCAACACGATCGATGACAAGCCTCCCCAACCTGGCGGAGTGTTTCCTCGACCACTTCTACAACACGGTGTAGCAATATTCCTTATGCACCGACAACCTGTGGCTGGTCGCGCAGAAGGAGACCGAGCTCTTTTGCGACTACGCCAAGAGGTTCCAACTAGAGGTCATGAAGGTTGTGGACCTCAACCTAAGGACGGCTGTTAACATCCTGATGAGGGTCTGCTCCAACGTGTCATTCGTGGCGTCCATTGCGAAGAAACCACGGTAAGTCTTTCCAACCTTCTTTCTCGCATGCAGAAGTATGTACGGTTGGAGTCCACCCTCGACGCGACGGGGAAGCTCGGTCGATCGCTGTACTTAGAACAATTTTCTTGAAGTAAATAATATAGAATGAATTTGAGTCTTTAAGAATACTTATAGTAATGATCTTTGAAGTGATAAAAAGAACTTTTTACTCTATTGACAGACTTATTTGAAATATAGTTATTTAGTAAAAATATTAAGTATTACTTAAAATTTTATTATTACTAAAATCTAGGAATATACGGAGATGATAGGTTCAACACGATGGTGGACGTGGGGGTGCCCTCCCATAGTGGAGATGTGGGGAGAGTGGGGAGGAAGTGGGGAGGAGGGGGATATGGGACTGATCGGGTGGGATAGAGGGGACAAACTGACAAGAGAGTGTCGGGTTAGGGGAGGAAAGGGGTTGGTGTAGGACAAGGGAAAAAAATTATACCAACTCCATCGGTGAACCAATTAACCAACTGTTGTTGCCATCGCCGAAAGAAAAATGTCGATCGCCGCCTCACATCGCCTTAGTGTCGTCGACACCTTCGTCCGTTAGCCACTCCTCAAAAAGGGAAAGGATTGGGAAGGTAAAGAAGAGGGGTAGGTGGAGAGTAAAGGCAAATCGATTGTGCGCTGGCCGATTTCAAAGTTGATCATCGCGCAGCTGATTTGCTAATTTTTTAGTTTTCTTTTAAATGGTGTGCTTTTGACTGGTTAAAAGTCTGTTAGATCGCGAAATAAATTTTTAGGTTAATTAATTAAAAAAAATTATCAAATATTTGACTTATTTTTAGTCCTTAATAGAGTTATAACTTATTATAATAAGTGTTATCTTTTGTTACAATATATGTTAAGTCTTGTTACCGTAAGAATCTCCCATATTATAGTTAAAAATTATTAA
Source organism: Colocasia esculenta (assembly GCA_014218235.1). Classification (NCBI taxonomy): domain Eukaryota; kingdom Viridiplantae; phylum Streptophyta; class Magnoliopsida; order Alismatales; family Araceae; genus Colocasia; species Colocasia esculenta. The sequence goes on from CM024753.1 coordinate 202,541,485, forward strand.
TTAATTTGTCCAAAAATTTTTACAATACTATCTAACTTAAAAAAATTTCGCCTTAGCCCCTACCACTAGGCCACCGCGCGCTTTAAAAAAAAACTTACAAAATTTTCAAACTATGTTATTTTTAAAGAAAACTTTTTTTATTTCACTGTGGGCCTCTTTCCCACGACCCTGCATGTGCCACACAGCCAGCTGCTAGCCCTTCATCGATACCACAATATATTTCTTCTTTCACACTGAACGATGGACCGCCTGGAGTGAGCAGAGAGCTCAGATCTGGACAGCTCCGAGCCATACCCTCCCCATCGCTAACTTCTCCGCAGAGCGTCCACAGCTGAGAATACACGAAGAGAGAGAGAGAGAGAGAGAGTGAGAGAGAGATGCAGAAGCTGCTTTACATGAACGGAGGGGACGGTGAGACCAGCTATGCCAAGAACTCCTCCTTCCAGGTCACTATCAGATACTTTTTATATCTCCTTCTAGGGTTTTGGCCAACATTTGTACTTCTGAGCCTCTCGATCTCTTCTCTTTCTCTTCTGTTTTTCTGATCATGCAGAGGGAGATACTAAGGGCGGCGAGGTTGGTCATGAAGGAGGCCCTGCTCGACCTCTACCATGCCGCCGGCTTCCCCAACAAGTTCATCGTCGCCGACCTTGGCTGCTCCTCCGGGCCGAACACCCTAACGGTTGTGGCCGACGTCGTTGACACCGTGGGGGAGAATTGCCGGCAGCTCGGCCGAAGCCCGCCGGAGTTCCAACTGTTCTTGAACGACTTGTCAGGGAACGACTTCAACTCCGTGTTCCGCTCCCTCGAGATGTTTTACGAGGAGAGGGAGAGAGGGAGGGAGATCCGCCGGTGCTTCATCGCTGGAGTTCCTGCATCGTTCCACGGGCGGTTGTTCCCGAGCAGGAGCATCCATTTCTTCCACTCCTCCACCAGCCTCCACTGGCTCTCTCAGGTTTCTGGTCATGTTAACAATGCACCCTGCAGAGCCCATAGTAATTAATGATGCTATTCTTACTCCCTTAATATACTCTTTTAAGATATAGATTAATACTCCCACATGATTGCCTTGCATCTACTATTTGAAGATCAGGAAGAGAAATATTAATTTGGTCCACACTTTGATCTGTATATATACTAAACGGACACATTTAATAATAATTGTCACTTCAACTCAAAAGGTTTTAAAAAATAAAAATAAAGGTATATTAAATATCCCAAATTATTGAGGTGTTAAAAATGATTTAGTAACATTATTTTGTAACACATGCACTTGACATGACACAAATTTGACACTTCGAAATTTGTGTCATGTGAGTGATGTTAAATATATATTCGTAGATTTTTATTTCTATTTATTATGTTCGTATTCTTGCATGTAATTTCAAATTTAAATTCTTTCTGAAAAATTTCTCACAGGTGCCGGTGAAGCTCCAACAACAGGAGGTCCGTTAAACAAAGAAAGTACATATATCTCTGAACGAAGTCCTCCTCCCGTGGTGCATGCCTACCGGATGCAATTCCGAAAGGACTTCTCAGATTTTCTAAAGTGCCGATCAGAAGAAATAGTTGTTGGAGGCCGCATGGTGTTGACTCTAATGGGCCGCAAGTCATTGGATCCCACAAGAGATGAAGCCCATTTCCATTGGAATATATTAGGTCAACTGTTGATGGACATGGCTAAAGAAGTAAACCTTTTGGTTGTTCTACATAATTTTATCCCATAATTTCTTCACATTGTGTGTATGCACATTAAGCCATGGAGGTCCGTAACCAGCTGGATCTTTCTTCCCATATGAGATATTCTTCAGCTTTGTTTATAGATATTCCCTTACTTTCATTGAACTAACCATCACTTTTAGGGGTGTTTCCATATATATACTACTACAATCTTCACGACCATGTTCTCAACATACAGTCTGTTCTCTCAAATTGAGTAGTATTCTTTAGTTTTTGATATTGGGATGGTTACATGCATGTCACACACACAACCCATTCCTTCATTTATTGTTCTACTGCAATATCTAATCCAGCCATATATAGTTGTAACCTCCTCGCTGGAAAACAGAAATTAAGCATGACATATAACCATTATACATGACGGTGTAAAGAATGTGCAACGATGCATTAATACAAATGTATTGATTCTATGGTTAAATATCTAAATAGCAAATACGTGTTTCTGGCCACTCCCTATTTCCACGAGCGCGCGGGCATGCCATGTTGATTTGTCGAGGAGGTCTTTTGGATGACTTAATGATTTATACTTGGAAGATTCCACGCTCGAGGGAGGTCCAAGTAGATAAATTATGCTTCTAGATCTTCGATAAAAAGTGAGTATTAATTCGTGACTTCTTGTATTAATGTAGGGTTACATTGAAGAGGAGAAAGTGGACAGCTTCAATTTACCATACTATGCACCTTCTGCCTCGGAGGTGGAGAGCGAGATACAAAGTGAAGGATCGTTTTCCTTGAAACGCCTCGAAGTATTTGAAGTGCCCTGGGAAGCATGTCAAGGTCACGGTGTTGATGATCACGGCGAGCTCAAGCATGGGTGCAGTCTTGTACAAAAAATGACCAGAGGTCAGAGCATGTCAAATTGTCTGAGGGCGGTATTAGAGTCCATGCTTGCAAGCCATTTTGGAGGTGATATACTGCAAGATCTATTTTCGCGATATAGTAAAGTCCTTGAAGACCGTTTATCGAGAGAAAAGCTCACATTGCCTAACATTGTTATGTCGCTGGTGAGGAAGCCTTAATTAGGTAGATGAGCGTTTCAACAAGAGAAATCTTAATTAGGCAGATCATCCGAAGGCACAAAGCAGACGGGACGTATATGCACGGCTTTACACCTGTCTGTATGGACTTGCGAATGGTCTAGTACTTATTATCCAGACAAGCAGCAAGTATTTTTATTCTGGCAATATTCTTAATCACAGCGTGAAATAGAGGCACGATTAAGTGTTTGCTGTTACAATTATCAGTGTTTATTAGTGAGTTTTTTTTTACCTTTTCTTTATATTTTTTATTACATGCACCGTGGTATTGCTAGCTTTATTGATGTCGATGATAGAATGCTTACCGTGTTAATTGCCCAGTCTGGTGGGTTATAACAAAATGAGATCCACTTGGGGTCCGTTGAAACAACGTAAAATTTTATGTAGGAAAATATTTTTAGGAAAAATTTTAGATAATGACCTATTTGGTACCCCTAAAAAGTAAATTTATGAAAATCTTTTACCCAAATTTTATGAATTTTGACATCTTCGATGTCTCATCGTAAATCATTTTTTTTATTTTTTTTCATATAAGATTTTCATAAGCTAGACTCTATAGTCTCTGCTCTCATTTCAACGGCCAATGACCGGCGGCGATCGACACTCGATAGTCAATGGCCCATGACCAGTGTCTGACGGTCAGCATTCGGTGCCTGGCCCCAAGCGGCCACCGAGTGCCGGGCGCTGGTTGTCAGACTATTAGCTTAGCATCCGACGATTGGCGCCCTAGTGACCGACCGCCCAATGCTCGGTGGCCGACGCCATGCACTCGACGATTGGCCCCCAAATATCAGTGACTGATAGTCGATGTCCGATTGCCAACGGCCAGCGGTCGACGTCCTGACGGTCGTACACTCGGCATCCTATAATCGACAGTCGATGATCGACGGCTGGCAACCAATGTTTGTTGGCCAGTGACTGGCACTAGGTGTCCGGCCACTGAAGCCTTGTGGTCAACACCCGACAGTCGACTACTGAAACTAAGAGATTGGCGGCCGACGACCGACAATTGACGCTCAACGATCGATAGTTGGCGCCTCGACAATCGACGCCCGTAGCATTGCAACCATGTATTTCCAAAAAAATAAAAAAAACATCATTACTCATTTGGTACCCACGCAAATGATTTTTTTATAAAGATTTTTTGATATTTGTTTTCATATTTAAAATATTAAAAATAAAAAATGTGCTTCAAACATCGATCGTTCGACGCTAGCCATCAACGATTAGTTGTTGGGTTTCGGGCATTGGGCGCTGTTGACTGCCGTCGCCAGCCGCAGAGGCATCGATCGTTGGGATGCCGTGCGTCAGCCATCGATGGATGCCGGCCATTGGGCACTGAGTCCTAACCGCCGACCGCCGGCCACCGTCTGATGCCGGCCACCGGATACCTAATTAATTGTATGAAAATTTCCCTAAAAATATTTTCTTACGTGCCTTACAGTCTAGGGAGGATAACATTATTTTCTCAAAGAAAAAGCTTATGATTTACATGGATTTTCTTTTGTTGGGTTGTAAAAGAAGAAAAGGACAAGCCAATGGTAGGCTTATGCGGGCTGAATTTGGGTTGAGCTGTGTACATCGGCCGACATTGCTTAATCGACCGAGTACCTTGAGTTTGTAATAACGTTTTTTATTTTTCAGCAAAGTTTTTGATTTGGAATTAGAAATAGATATTTTCACTCTACTTTTTAAAAAAATATTTCAGAATTAGAATTGAAAATGAAAAATGGTATTTCTACTTTCGTATCTATTTCTACTTTAAGTCGGAAAAATAGAATTAGAAACGAAAATAGAAAAGAAACTTCGGATGCAACAATATTTATACATTTATAAATATATAATTATTAATTTATAATTAATAACAAGAAATAAAAATATATCTTCTACCATATCTTTTCTATCACTTACATTATAATTACTCTTACTAAATGAAGTATGCCAAGATGAAATTAGTATAGTAACATCATATAATTATATATAATGGTTGAGTAATAGATAGTCGACATACTGACAGAATGGGCAGTAAGGTCACCTGACCTTCTTACCACCAGGGACCGGCCGCTAAATCACATTCGCGACTCTAGAGCATGTTGGGTAAACATGCATCTGTGAGGAGTCACTGAGTGTGAATAGGCGTTCGTGAAAGTTCGCAGCGGCCCCATGGACAAGTAGGCAATCCCTTTCCATTTCTCCGAACCTGACTCCCCCAAATCTTTTCCTGTTAGCTACTGGTTGCCGTGTAGGTAGGTGAAATTCAGGAACACAGGGCCAGTGCACACACTTTTTTTTTTCTTTGAAGTAGTTCAACGCCTTGCAAGAAAATTTTTTACTATGATTTTTTTTGTTGAATTTTTGTATAAACCTCAGTTGGCATGGTGTTTTATCCAATTAACATCCTCTTTACTAATTTTATTTGAGATCCCGTGATTAATTATCAGTTATCTTCCAATTAAGATCTTGTTTACAAATTTTATTTGAGAAATTTAAAGCGGATGTTTATGGTAAGTTTGTATATCTGATTCCAAAAAGAAGTAGATATTAAGGAGTCTATTTTTTTCTATAAAAATCAAGTTTAGTGATTAGTATTACAGTTCTTACTTTAATGTAATTCATTTACATGTGTGTGTGAATTTGGTTTAATATTGCACTTGTTCACATGTAATATTTTGTTTCATTTTCTTTTCATATTTATGTGGTTTTTAAATTTGATTTATGTATGTATAGCAATTTATCACTGCACACACCTCACGAGAGCGTGTTAAGTCTATGTCAATGAACATTCCCATTCAAGACTTTGGGATTGATGTGCATGAGTCTTATTTTCAATGATGAGAACGTGTATATCTAACTCAAAGTCTTGAATTGTTCTGTTTTGGACAGTCTGTGAATGTTTGATCGCAGTTAGGTGGTAATTATTTACTATATGTGTTTGTACAGTTGTTGAAAATTTTGGTTGCATCTTCTCACTCCTCTCTGGTATACCTTTATTGATTTTGAATATTTTCGTAGCCACTTAGAAATAAGTGTTTAAGAAAATTTCTTAATCAATAAATATTTTTGGTATATCGGAGAGGTGTGGGGACATGCTGCTGAAATTTTTAGCAAACTGTACAAACATATAGTAAATGACCATTTGAGTGCGATCAAATATTCATGGATGGGTAAAAAGTGATAATCTAATTAATATGTCCTACCTATTCATTTTGACTTACTCGAACGATATGAGGGTGAGTTGGGTTTTAACTCGTGACATGACATTTAATCTGTGTAGGAAAAATGTCGTATGAGAATCGGTCATGGATGTGCCGTGGAATAGTTAATGGAGTGGTGATAGAGGAGTTTAAAGATGGAGTTGATAGTTTCATTCGGTTTTCATTGAGGAATTCATCAGTAGTAGTTGATCCGATGGGTAACATCCGATGTCCGTGTTCGGCTTGTAAGAACAGAAAGTGGATATCGACATAGGATGTGCAGCATCATTTATGTAAGAGAGGATTTGTTGCCCATTATGAGTTATGGTCGTCTCATGGTGAGTTTAATATCCAGTCGTATGAACCGGCCAACTTTGCCTCCACATGTACGTATGTAGACATGGTTGTCGATGCTGTTGGTCCGGAGTTCAATATTCATGATGACCAAACAAATAAAGAAATTCCGAATAATACAGCTCAGAGATTTTATTAGTTACTTCGAGATGCTGATGAGCCATTATGGGATGGTTGTGAGAAACATACACGGTTGCCTGCAGTGTTGCAGCTACTAAATTTGTAGTCTAAATTTCATATGTGTCATAGTTGTTTTGATCGACTTCTCTTACTCGTCAAGAGTTTGCTTCTTCAATTAGAGAGGTTGCCCGATGATTTTTACCGTGCGAAGAAGATGGTGAATGATCTGGGGCTTGGTTTTATGAAAATTGATGCATGTCCTAATCATTGTATGTTGTACTACAAAGATGATGTAGATAAGACATCATGTTGTATCTGTAAGCACGATAGATTCAAGCCTAAGAGAGGAGACAAGTCAAAGAAGAAGGATGTTCCATATAAGTCACTGTGGTACTTTTTGATCACACCCAGATTGCAGCGGTTGTTCATGTCCCCGAAGACAGCTGGACATATGACTTGGCATGTGGAAAGAGTCCATCATGATGATGGTGAAATCAGTCATCCTGCCGATGGCGAAGCTTGGGCTCATTTTAGTCATCCTTATCCTTACTTCTCAAGGGATCCACGCAACGTGTGGCTGGGTTTATGCACAGATGGTTTCAATCCATTCGGAGGCACGGTGGCATCTTACTCATGTTGGCCAGTATCCTAACACCGTACAACTTGCTTAATATGAATTTGAGCGTTGAGCTCAAATCGGGAGTCCAAATTGAACTCCGTTAGTTTTCACAAGTCACAATCATAACCCTAGCCATGCTGGAAAAAAACAGAGGTCAATCGGAATAATATTTCTAATTTTGAACCCCCAAACCTAAGTTCTTCATTTTTAAACTAAACTAATTTGTTTAATGTGAATTTGAAAGTCGAGCTCAAACTGGGGGTCCGAATTTAACTTCGTTAGTTTCCACAAGTCACAATCATCACTCTGGCCGTGCTGGAAAATACTGGAGGCCAATCGGACTAGTATTTCTAATTTTGGACCCCCAAACTTAAGTTCTTCATTTTTAAACTAAACTAACTTTCTTAATGTGAATTTGAGCGTCGAGCTCAAACAGGGAGTCCGAATTGAACTCCGTCAATTTCCACAAGTCACAATCATTACCCTGGCCGTGCTGAAAAAAATCGGAGGAAAATGGATTAGTATTTCTAATTTTGGACCCCAAACCTAATTAAGTTCTTCCTTTTTAAACAAAACAAAACTAAAATTGACTGTTAAAATAGAAAAGCTAAAATAAAATAAATTTACTCACATGAGGGGCCCGTGCTGATGTCGATGGTGCTGCCTGAGGAGGAATGCTGACCTGGGAGAGGGCTTAGGAGAGATGGGTCTGGACAGCGTCGGACACCTGCATCTGCATCGTCTTGGCCAGACGATACTCCAAACTAGAGATCTCATCTCAAATGAAGCCCATCATCTGACTGGGAGAAGTACTTGGAGCACCAAGTGTGGTAAATGCACTAGTCGTCTATGAGGCTGAACTCGAGGCGCCAAATAACACTCTGCTCGTGTCCATACTGTACCATACACATGGCCTTTCTTTAGGGCACCAAATGCCGCAACCTATACCTCAGGTTCTAATTACGACTGCTCCTCCTCCCCGGCGTACTTCTCTGTCATCTGTTGGCTATGCGACTCTTGCAAAAAAATAAAATTGACAATGTAATACTAATTGATGATCAGTCTGTCCCCATATAATTTTAATTAATTACATATATATATTTTGAGGATCAACAAAACCAAATAAGAGTTTATCAATTATATCTAATGCATATTTCATAAGTCTTAAGTACAGGAAAAATACCAAGGTCAAACAAGTCAATAAAGGTATGCATTACTTCTCTGAAGCTTTAATCTTTTCAACATGATATTTCTCAAAGTTCATATCGATTTCTGTTAAAGATCATAACGGTTTCTGTACAAGTATAACGACTTCCTTATAAGACTGAAAAGTCATGTTGCTTCAAGCAAGTCGATGTCATAACGATTCTATAAGTCATCGCAACGATTTCTTTAGAAAGCGTAACGACTTGCCTGTCATAACGATTCTATAAGTCATCGCAACGATTTCTTTAGAAAACGTAACGACTTGCCTGTCATAACGATTCTATAAGTCATCGCAACGATTTCTTTAGAAAGCGTAACGACTTGCCTGTCATAACGATTCTATAAGTCATCGTAACGATTTCTTTAGAACTCGCAACGACTTGCTCACCGTAACGATTCTATAAGTAATCATAACGATTTCTTCAGTGAGCACAACGATTTGCTTTGTATAACGATTCTATAAGTGTTTCACAACGATTTCTTCAGTGAACACAACGATTTGCTTTGTATAACGATTCTATAAGTGTTTCACAACGATTTCTTCAGTGAACACAACGATTTACTTTGTATAACGATTTGTTAAGTGTTTCACAACGATTTATTCAGTGAACACAATGATTTGCTTTATATAACGATTTGTTAAATGTTTCACAATGATTTCTTCATTAACCACAACGATTTGTTATGTCTCATAACGACTTGGTCAACCTGACTTATTCATAACGATTTCATAAGTCATATAGCCATCGATTTCATATCTTATATTGACTTGATATCTTATTCATATTAAAAGTGTTGACTGGTCAAAGTCCACGTAGATATCTCTCTGACGCTCCTGCATTTATGAGATCTGAACGCATCTCTGCATGCATGCAGACGATATCATCCTTTATTATGCTTTCTCTGATAACGTCTTTTAGACTTAGCTATTTGGCATTACTATTTTCATGTCTATTGTTACTAACATTGACTGATATCAGAGACAGCTTAGCTGTCTGCTATTTGAGATTGACATTTGTGCAGACCTCTGATCCAGCTCCATGCTACAACATAAACAAAATAGAAGCCAAAGGATATCTCTGAAGATCTCATCTCTTTGCGTGCTCAAGCGATCAAAAGACAGTTGACTGGAAGCTTCCAATACTCCAGGTGTCATTCAGTCTAACGACTACTCAAGAGAGAGAGACAATGGACACTTCAACGTCTATATTTCGAATTGAAGATATAAATTCAAGTTAGAAGCATAGAAGAACAACAACGCGTGTTCAAGCATTCAAAAATTCTTCTGAATAAAGTCTAGAGCCAAGAACCTTATTTTCCTCATCACCTTCAGCTCTTTGCTCTCTATGCTGTAATAGATTTTCAAAGAGAGCCTGTGTAGTTCTGAGAGCGTTCCTGGTTTAGATATTTGCTCTCAGCACTAGTTGCTTCAGATCTTGGATTGTTAAAAGCTTGATCTAGGGGCTTGAATTTCATTCAATTCTCTTTGTGTTGTTGTTCCCTTCGGGTGTGAAGAATGACCTGGTGGTATCCAGGGTGTAGTTCCCTTCGGTTGTGAAGGAAGACCTGGTGAGGTATCTAGGGTGTTGTAGTTCCCTTCGGGTGTGAAGGAAGACCAGCTGAGCTGGGTGTTGTTGCGTCCTTAGAGGGACTGTACTCTAGTTAGTGGAATCCTGAGTTGTTGCTCAGGAACTGGACGTAGGACTCCTAAGGAAAGGAGGTCCGAACCAGGAAAAATCTTGTGTTGTGTGATTGCCTTCTTTGTGTGTTTGATATTTAAACTAACAGTAACTAACCTCCTTCGAAGAACGTTTGTGTGAATATTGTCTGTTACAGGTATCTTGTAGAATAATTTTAAAAGACCCATTCACCCCCCCTCTGGGCTTGTCAACTGGGCAACACTAATCTGTAATGAGAAAAAATAAATAGTGAATAGACTATAAATACTTACCGCAACCTCTCAGGCTATGTCGCTAATGTACTGATCCGTCCCCTTTTTCTTATGTGTCTTATCAAACACCTCCTTAAATGTCGGAGGCCGTTTTAACTCCTATTTCACATAAAAATATTACATAAATGAGTACCTATATAAATAAAATATATCACAAACGAACATATGACTTACCAATCTGGACTGATGGGTCGCAAAGGAGATGGACCCACTTGTATGCATGTTGGCCTCTGGATTGGCAGCCCGATTCACTTTCATTATTGTGGAGGTTTCTTGCCATCTCTTTGCGGCCCATATGTTGCACAGACCTTCCCAGTAGTCTCTCCTCACCCATGTCGGTGCGCGCTCCCTCCAAAGAGTCGGGTCTGCACTCTGACAAACTCTCTGTGCGTTTTTCCTCGTATTATACAACAAATGTTTAAAATTTGATCGGGCGGTGGTCGTCCATACTAATCGAGACCGTGCCTCGTCCGAACGACACGTGAATCAATGATTGCTCTATACAGATAAGAGTTAGTTAACTGAATGTAGAAATAAGAAAACAAATAAATTATAATAAGAAATTACATACCATAAACATCTGATATAACAACTCCTACACCTCCATCGAGAAATCATTGAATCTATGAATAGGCCTAGGAAAGTGTGCATGAATTGATCTTGTGATGAAATGAGACGCTTGGGCTGGCTCTATTTTAACCTTGTAATTATGTAACTTGTTATAATGAATTTATGAACTAAATATACCTCCTTAATAAAAATACATATAAGTTTATTACGTACCCATTTATCCACACCTCTCGCAGAGTGCTTTCATAAAAACTGCCTCCCCCTCCTGTAGACTGACAGCATCCTCTGCCTCTGGCACCGTAGATGCGCTTGCCAAAAAAGCTGGAGGTGCGGAAACACTCGGTCCTGGACAAAAATAAACAACGACATAAGCAATGTACAAGAATATAAATAATGACTATACAAATACTTACAAATTTAAATATATGTACCTGCTACTGTAGGAGGAGAAGGTGTACATTGACCCGAGCCTGTAATGTTTTAATGGCATAAGAATCAATGCACAATAAAAATATAACTTTAAATATACATACCTGCTGCTAGTGGAGGAGGCACAGAGGAAGGACTAGAAGCTGTAACACTTTAAATGGCATAAATAATATTTATAAATAATGCACAAAGAAAAATACAACTTTAAATATACAATATACAAGAATATAAATAATGACTATACAAATACTTACAAATTTAAATATACATACCTAGTACTCTAGGAGGAGGAGGTGTAAACTCACCTGAACCTGTAAGAATTTTAATGGCATAAGAATCAATGCACAATGAAAGTACAACTTCAAATATACATACCTACTGTTAGAGGAGGAGGCACAGAGAGGAAGGACTAGAAGCTGTAACAATTTAAATAACATAAATAATATGTATAAAAAATGCACAAAGAAAAATACAACTTTAAATATACAATGTACAAGAATATAAATAATGACTATACAAATACTTACAAATTTAAATATACATACCTGGTACTCTAGGAGGAGGAGGTGTAAACTCACCTGAACCTATAAGAATTTTAATGGCATAAAAATCAATGCACAATGTACAACTTTAAATATACATACCTACTACTAGAGGAGGAGGCACAAAGGAAGGACCAGAAGCTGTAACAATTTAAATGGCATAAACAATATGTATAAATAATGCACAAAGAAAAATATAACTTTAAATATACAATATACAAGAATATAAATAATGACTATACAAATACTTACAAATTTAAATATACATTCCTGTACTCTAAGAGGAGGAGGTGTAAACTCACTCGAACGTGTAAGAATTTTAATGACATAAGAATCAATGCACAATGAAAGTACAACTTAAATATACATACCTGCTGCTAGAGGAGGAGGCACAGAAGAATGACCAGAAGCTGTAACAATTTAAATGACATAAATAATATGTATAAATAATGCACAAAGAAAAATACAACTTTAAATATATAATGTACAAGAATATAAATAATGACTATACAAATACTTACAAATTTAAATATACATACCTGGTACTCTAGGAGGAGGAGGTGTAAACTCACCTGAACCTATAAGAATTTTAATGGCATAAAAATCAATGCACAATGTACAATTTTAAATATACATACCTACTACTAGAGGAGGAGGCACAAAGGAAGGACCAGAAGCTGTAACAATTTAAATGGCATAAACAATATGTATAAATAATGCACAAAGAAAAATATAACTTTAAATATACAATGTACAAGAATATAAATAATGACTATACAAATACTTACAAATTTAAATATACATACCTGTACTCTAAGAGGAGGAGGTGTAAACTCACTCGAACGTGTAAGAATTTTAATGACATAAGAATCAATGCACAATGAAAGTACAACTTTAAATATACATACATGCTGCTAGAGGAGGAGGCACAGAAGAATGACCAGAAGCTGTAACAATTTAAATGGCATAAATAATATGTATAAATAATGCACAAAGAAAAATACCAAAGAAAAATATACAGATGCTGCAGACAAACCCCTCCCACTACTCATCCTCCTCCCAGAACTGGAGCCCGATCGTGCTCCACGCACCATATCTTCATAGGGAACATAAAAAATTAATGTTCATTAGTCAATTGCTTATATTGAAAGTGGGCAACTTTAAATATACTAAATATATGTGAAAAAATTCTACCCATTTTTAAATGATATCCATTTCCTCCTCAGATGATGACGATATATCTAATTCAGCCCCATCTTCATCATCTTCTTCACATTCATCACTGGTATATTCCTCCTCCTCATCAGAACATTCACATTCAATATCTGTTCGCCTTCCACTACTCCCTTTTATCTCATGTGGATCGACTTTTTCGACCTCATTTCCTTTAGACAAGTAAATTGGCGCTTCAGATTCGTCTTCTCTAGTATGAGCTGTCAACTCTACATCTTCAACCAAGTCTTCTTGAAAGAATTCGACGTTGACCTCTTCAGGTGTCTGATCAGTCATGTCCAATTCATAATCAGAGAATAGTCTTGATTTAACTCTGCAAACTACCCACCAATCATTTCGTTCTTTGTTCGTAGATGATGGATAGCTTGTATAGTACACCTGCTGGGCTTGGGTGGCTAAAATGAATGGCTCATAAGTATTCAATTTTGACTTATGTTTAAGCTCGACAATCCCATGTGTTGTGTCATTTCGAATGGAATTCGGATCAAACCAATGACACTTGAATAAGAATATATGATTGTCTTGTCCTAGATATTGCAACTGTAAGATCTCCTCTACAATACCATAGTAATCATAGTCAATTTCATTGTATGTACTTCCTTTAACACATATGCTACTGTTCATGGTAGACTTACTCTGCCCATAGTCTTTTGTATGAAATCTATACCCATTCACAATAAATCCAGGATAGTTCTATGCAATTTTCGATGGGCCATAGGCTATTTGACGAACTCTTTCATTTGTAATTAAATCTTGTTCAACCTACGTATAGAGAAGACTAGTTAAAAAGTGAACATAACTTATCTTTCGTACTCTTTGAGCATGTACACTTACGTGTTTTCTTATCCATAAGGCCAATGACTTCTCTCGTTCTTTTTCAACCTCATAATCATTGACATGTGGATTTCTTTGAATTATTTCTGAATCAAATTGTCTGCAATATGAATGGAAGACCACCTTCAATAGCTAGAATAAGGGCAAAAAAGTTATATACACAATAAATTGTGAGTTCAGCACTTACTCAACATAACACTCTATCTCAGCACAATTTAAAAGAATATATATCTCTGCGGCGCATAACTCTCTGTCATCCAGCATGCGAGTTGAAGAACGTTCGAAGGCACGTCCAGGATGATTAAATATGGAGAGTCGATCTGAACACACAGATTTCCCCCACATCATCATTACGTGGAGGTTGAGTACGACGAGTTTGTATGTCTGTTTCAAAGTACATCGAACAAAAGTTTGAGATTTCCTCCATAATATATGCCTCAGTAATAGAACCCTCCACTTTTGCTTTATTTCAAACTTTCATTTTGAGGTCATGCATACACCTACATCAACAATGTACAAGACAAATGGGAAACATATCATATATAAGGTGCAATTCTAAAAAGGAAAAAGTTAACATTCGCATATACCTCTCAAATGGATACATCCATCTATATTGTACTGGCCCTCTAACTTTAGCTTCATATGGTAGATGTACGAATAAATGCTCCATCGAATCGAAGAATGCAGGCGGAAATATCTTCTCCAACTTGCATACGATGGTGACCACATTCTGTTCGATAGTTTGCACATCCTCAAGCCTGAGTTCTGATGCACACAGAATTGTGAAAAATCGACTCAGCTCAGACAATGCTCCCCATAGAGGCTTCGGCAACATGTCACGAAATGCAGTAGCAACCTTTGCATGAACACATGGCAGTCATGACTCTTCATTCCATATATTTTTCCCTCACTGACGTTGACAGAATGAGCAATATTTGACACATAACCGTCAGAAAATCTCAACTGTTTCAGTCACTGACACACTTCATTTACTTGTCCTCCTCCAAGCACATAAACTGCTTTTGGTTTAATTGATTTCTCATTTACTTCAACAAGTTCTAACTCTGGACGTTTACAAAGCATGGGCAAGTCCAAATGTGCATTCTTGTTGTCTTTTCTTTTACCTTTTATGTCCATAACGGTGTTGAACACATTATCAAAGACATTTTTCTCGATATGCATCACGTCTAGATTGTGCTGCACAAAAGAGTCGACCAATAAGGTAGCTCCTAGAAAATGCTTCTCTTCACCCAGTTGTGCTCCTTCCCAAAACCTGAAAGGTGTCGGGTACTGCCCATCAGTTGTGTGATATTTGGCAAATTTTCTACACGTGCTGCCATATGATGACCAGACAACCTGTTGAATATAACTTCATCTCGTTCCATTCTATTCTTTAGGAATGCATCATCACTTATCGTCCACATCAATGCTGCCCTCATGGTGAAATTTTACTTTCTAGATGCATCATAAGTATTGACCCTCTCAGTTCATAATAATTTCAATTCATCAATCAATGGTCTGAGATGGATGTCTATATTTTTTGTAGGACTTTTAGGACCAGGAATCAATAAAGACAGGAACAAATTCTCTCGCTTCATGCACATGCTCGGAGGAAGGTTGT
Source organism: Colocasia esculenta (assembly GCA_014218235.1). Lineage (NCBI taxonomy): Eukaryota > Viridiplantae > Streptophyta > Magnoliopsida > Alismatales > Araceae > Colocasia > Colocasia esculenta. The sequence continues at coordinate 202,556,935 of CM024753.1, forward strand.
ATGGTGTCACAAACACTGGCCAGCTGGAGTAGTAAGCCATTGAACCTCCAAATGGATTGAATCCGTCAGTGCACAAACCAAGCATCACATTACATGACTCCCTTGAGAAGATAGGATAAGCATGGTTGAAATGAGTCCAAGCTTCGCCATCTGTAGGATGACTCATAATATCCTCGTCCCGACGTACTCTTTCTGCGTGCCACCTCATATGTCGAGCTGTCTTTGAAGACATATACATCCGCTGCAGTTTGGGTGTAAGGGGGAAATATCGCAATGACGCATAAGGTATATCCTTTCCCCTAGAATTGGCCCCTCTTTTAGGTTTAAACCTATCATGATGGAAAATAGAACATGATTCCTTATATGCATCCTCTTTGTGATACAACATACAATGATTAGGGCATGCATCTATTTTCACATATCCAAGTCCTAAATCATTGACCATCTTTTTGGCACGATAAAAAATTGGAGGTAGCTTCTCATCTCGAGGTAACATACTCTTGATGATGAGGAGGAGACGATCAAAACAATTCTCACTTATATGAAATTCATATTTCAAGTTTAGCAACTGTGACACCGCTGACAACCGAGTGTGTTTTTGACAACCATTCCACAATGGCTCATCAGCATCCTTAAGTAACTGATAGAATCTTTCAGCTCCCTTGTTCGGTACGTCTTCAGCGTATACAGGATCCTCATGTACATTGAATGTGGGACCAACAACATCTACAACCATATCTACGTACGTACTTGTGCCTTCCACATTACTAGGCTCGTGCGACCAGAGCTCCTCACCATGACATGTCCAATTCATATAACCTTTAATAAACCCTTTTCTGTATAAATGGTGTTGAACCTCCCATGGTGAATTCCACTTCAAATTTTTACAAATCATACAAGAACATTGGATGCAACCTTCACTGTCTACTGCTGCATTTGGATTCCCCAATGCAAACTGAATGAAAGTCTTAACTCCGACCCTAAACTCCACAGACACCACATGATCAACTATTCTACGATACATCCATGAACGGTCTGAAGCTATTTTTTCCTATGCCCAACCAATATTAACAGACAAATAACTTTAAAATTCAAACTTAGAATAAACTAAATTTGACCATTTTCACACATCGTTCGACGCAACCAAAATGAATAGGAAGGATATATTACTTAGAATATCACTTTTTACCCATCTGTGAATATTTGATCGTACTCAGATGGTCATTTACTATGTGTTTGTATAATTTGTTGAAAATTTCGAATGCATCTACCCACACCTCTCCGATATGCCAAAAATATTTATTGATTAAGATATTTTCTTAAACACTTACTAATAAGTGGTTAAGAAAATATTCTAAATCAATAAAGGTATATCAGAGAGGAGTGAGTAGACGTACCCAAAATTTTTAACAAATAATACAAACACATAGTAAATGACCACCTAACTACGATCAAATATTCACAGACTGTCAAAAACGGGACAATTCAAGACTTTGAGTTAGATATACACGTTCTTATCATTGAAAATAAGACTCGTGCACATCAATTTCAAAGTCTTGAATGGGAAGGTTCATTGACACATGCTTAACACGCTCTTTTGAGGTGTGTGTAGTGTTAAATTGCTATGCATGCATAGATCAAATTTAAATACCACATAAATATGAAAACAAAATGAAAACAAAATCATACATATAAACAAGCGTAATACTAAACCAAATTCACACATACATGTAATTGAATTACATTAAAATAAAAAGTGCAATATTAATCATTAAATTGAAAGTAAACAAAAATCCCATTAAACCCCTGTTAAACCACCTAGTAAATCCTTTAACAGCCCCATAAAAACCCCCAAGGCAAAGCTTGTCCGGCCCCAATTCTCCTTGAACCTCCCCATTCAGCCCCTTCAATAGGACTCAAAAGGGCTACAAAGTTATTTGGTGGCTCATCTTGCATGCCACTCTTTGGGCTCTGTGGACTGAAAGGAACAATAGGCTGTTTAGAAGGGAGGATGGAGGATAGTCTATTTTGTTTGTTAGAGAAAGAGTTGTTGCCCAGATAGTAAGCCCAGAGGGGGGGGGGGTGAATGGATTGCTAAAAAATCTTTTAGACTAATACCTGTAAATAAAAACGCTTGACAGAAAACGCTAAGTTGGGCAGTTAGTGCGGAATAAAAACAAGTAAGCAATCACACAAAAACACATGAAATTTTATCCTGGTTTGGATCTTCTATACCATAGAGTCCTACGTCTAGTCCCCAAGTAACAACTTGAGTTTCTACTAAACAAGGGTACAATCTCCCTTATGAACACTTACACATCCAGCAACAGCTGACCTTCTCTTCTCTACCAGAAGAGGAATTACACCACTTGATTCCACAGGTCTTCTCTTCACACCTGAAGAGGAAAGCCCACAAAGATCTTATTGAAAGAAGAGGGCCCCAAGACCAAGCTTATAGACAATGATTGATCTGAGGCGAAGTCTGAGAGACACCAATAATCTTGAGTGAACTTTCTCTCTCAAACCTATGCTAGCTTTAAAAAAGAATGGAGTGAGATCTCTGAGAGCTAAGAGCTTTGGAAGGTTGAAATGAACGAGCTAGCTCTTGCTGTTTTTCAGGTGATTGAAGCTTCAAGCTTTTCGAAGATTTAAGAATTCAAATGATCTAACTGGCTTCCATGAAGTCACCAGTCTTCTATTTATCTTCTGCGATATATTTTGACCGTTGTAGTAGCCGTTGAAATGTCTGTTGTTTCACAGCTTCATGCACGTTAGAAAGACTGGTCCGAAGCATGGAGTAGGTGAGCCTGCAACCATAAATGCTTGGATTGATCTTTACGCCCCATGAAAGATTTTCTGAATCTTTTATCCTTTTGACAAGTTGACAAATCCATCTTTGACGTGCTTTACTACAAAAGCCCTGCATGCAATAAATGCTGATACCTAGACAACTTCTTTTTGTCTACGTTGTCAGTCAACATTGGTAGTCGAGCAATATGAAGGTATGCTAAACAGGAAAGGTTATTCTGACATCACACAAATCAAGACTCTATGCGATACATGAAGTAAGCAAGAATATTTCGTATGGAAATATTGTACTATCAAAATAAATGATCATGATCTTAGGATACAGCATGATGCGCGGGAAGGTTTTTGAAATACACAGAGTTTTAAGCATATGCATATTTAAGTATTATAAGGAATGAAAATAAGAAGATAAAGCAAGACTGTACAAGAGCTATATAAAGAGCATTATGTATAGAAATGATATTGATATCAAATTGATGATATAATCATGTGAGAATGTAATCCATGTTGAAACCAAGTTGATGTGAATATAGTCCATGTATTAATATAATGAAATCGATGTTCTGTACAAAGTTATTACTTAACATAAATCGATGAGCAGATGAAATCATTGTTTTACTGAAATCGATCATTAAATTGTTATTTGAGCGAAATTAATCATGAAATCGTTGTTTCAATAATGAAATCGTTGTGAGACCGAAATCGTTGTTCAAGTGAAGACAAATCGTTGTTTGCGACTAAATCGTTGTTTGTGATCAAATCGTTGTTTAAGTACAAGCGAATCGTTATTTTCTATCAAATCATTGTTTAAGTGAAAACGAATCGTTATTTGCGATCAAATCGTTGTTTAAGTTAAAGCGAATCGTTGTTTTCGAGCAATTCGTTGTTTTCGAGCGAATCGTTATTTTTGATCAAATCGTTGTTTAAGTACAAGCGAATCGTTGTTTTCGATCAAATCGTTTTTTAAGTGAAAACAAATCGTTATTTGCGATCAAATCGTTGTTTAAGTTAAAGCGAATCGTTGTTTTCGAACGAATCATTATTTTCGAGCGAATCGTTGTTTTATAAAGGAAGTCGATGTGTACTTAGAAGAAATGCATGTTTTGAACTTTGATTGACAGTGTGTGAGAGTATAACTTACAGATTTTGCTTGAATTATTTCCTATGGATAAACTTAGAAAGAATTTGTTAGGAAATATTTATTGAGATTTTGTTAATCACCAAAAATTATATATAATAAATAAAATTATATAGAGATGGACTGATCATCAATCTCCCCCTTTTTGGTGATGACAAAACATAGAACATTGCATGCATTGAAAGTACTGAAAATTAATTAACTTCAATTTAATTTAAGGGTATATCTTTCAGAATAATTTCTCCCCATTTTTGTCATTAAGCAAAAAGAAAGATAAGGATTCAAGGAAATAAGATACTAAGATAAATGGAGCCAAGGAGAATAAATTTCATTACTTAATGGAGATCAGAAATGTAGAAGACAGAAGACAAAAGAGAGGCATGGTGAGTAATTATGGGCCAAGTCTGGAGTTCCTGTTCTTCAAAATAAATTTTAAAAGCACCCCAAGCCATAGAGTAGGAAGGCCCCATATCAGGAAGTATTCTCTGGATGTGGAGTTGCCTCTGAGCTTCAATGAAATTGGCATACTCCTCTTTCCCAAGAGATGTCCGATAGTGACTGATGGTTCCAAAACTGGCATGTTGCAGGAACCTGTCAATGGATATTGGGTAGAAAATCTGCTGCTACTTCAGATCCTTCTTCAAGGGAATATAAACTTTGTGCCTCTCAACTGATATGGCAAACGGATCCTGAGTCAAATTGATGGAGTTGAGATCTAGGAATTCATCAGCAGACAGAGTGGGTTTGTTTGATCTGGCCAAGGAGAGGTTGAGATTGAGCAACTGCTGTGCAGCTTGATTATAGTGCTTCTCCCAATCAGATGGTGAGAGCCTTTCACATTCAGATAGAAGAGGAGCTAGAACTTCAGACTTGATATTACCTCTGTGATATTCACAGAATATGAATATGTGGAAGGTAAGAGGAGCACCCTGACAGACTATGATTCTGGCCATTACTCTAGCAAATCTTTCAAAGATAATGGTTCCCACAGCAGAGTCCATGAGCAAGGAATGAAGCTTGGAAAGAAAGACAACCTCTGGTAGCTTGAGGGTAGCGAAATCTACCTGAAGGGAGGTGTTGACAGGGTTCTCAGTCCTGAGCAGTGCAATGGCTCCCCTGAACTGACCAAGCTGAATTTCTGGCAATTTATTGAGAAACCGATAGTCTTGGAACATCTGGAAGTGCCTAATCAACTTGTGTCAGGGAAACCTCGCCAAGCACCGAGCAGGCCCGATGGCCTCTACGTGGCACCTCCATGGCCCATGGCTCTAGGCGGCCCTTCGCCTACCATGGTAATCCATACGACGGCTCAACACACCACCCCATGAGCTAGGGCATTAAAGATGTAGAATCCCAACAGGCATCCTAACGGACAATCTTCACTCTGAGAATCTCAACCGACGCACCTCTTCAATCATCATTGAAGAAGGACATGTCCGGACTCTTCGTGTCCCTCGCCTATATTAGGAATATGTAACCTCCATGCAAAGGTACGAGAGATCTCTCCCACATACTCGCCCTCTCGCGAACCTACCCACAAAGAACCTTCCCTTTCTGCCACTCTCGCAGTCTGACCTAACTTAGGCATCGGAGGGTTCCCCCAGTTCTTCAACCGGGCCCCCCTGACACATTCTGAGTTTTGTAGGCCTTCGTCCGCACCGGCGACAGTTCTTTCCCCCTCTCTCTCATTCTCAGTGGAGGCCCGTTGACCCACTACCGAACAGGGAATCGTCTCTACAATTGGTTATCAAATACCTCTTAAATTATGTCTAATATATATTAAGTTCCTTTTAAATTTTAGATTTAGAGAATAGATGGCAAATTAGATTAAGATTTAAGTGTTGAGTGTTATCAAACACCACCTAAGACCCTATATGATAACACTTATTGAAAGTCTAAAGTCTGAAATACTTATTTCTTAAGAATTCAAATTGTTTGATAAAATTTATATCTTAATTAATCACTTAAGTCTATAAAATTACTTAATTTTTAAGTTAAGAAGAATCACTTTTTCTTTTTCAGATCGGCGACCAACGAAGGAGATTGTCGGATTTCGGCAATCGCCAATGGCCAGCTCCACATGACCGCCGGCCGGATTCTGGCGATCGTAGGTGGTCGCCGGTCGGAATCTGGCGACAGTCTATAAATCGATTCCAAAAAGATAATTTTTTACGATTTTGTGTTTTGTACCCAAGACCTACTTAATAATAATATAGCATCTTAACCAATTGAGCAACATTTCAAATATTGTTTAAGTTAGTTATCAAATAACTCTTAACTTATATCTTATATATAATAATTTTTTTTTAATTTCAGATTTAGAGAATAGATGAGGAATTAGATTTAGACATTCATTTGTCGAGAAGATCTCTTGGATGACTTATCCTTGAAAGATTCTACGCTTGAGAAAAGGCCAAGTAGATTATGTTTCTCTTCGATATATAGAAAGTGAGTATTAATTCGTGACTTCTTGTATTAATGCAGGGTGGGACATTGAAGAGGAGAAAGTGGACAGCTTCAATTTACCATACTATGCACCTTCTGCTACTGAGTTGGAGAGCGAGATACAAAGTGAAGGATCGTTTTCCTTGAAACGCCTCGAAATATTTGAAGTACCTTGGGAAGCATGTCAAGTCACGGTGATGATGATCATGGCGAGCCCCAGCATGGGTGCAGTCTTGTACAGAAAATGACCACCAGAGGTCAGAGCATGTCAAATTGTCTTGAGGGCGATATCAGAGTCCATGCTTGCAAGCCACTTTGGAGGGGATGTACTGCAAGATCTATTTCCCCGGTACAGCGAAGTCCTCGAAGACAGTTTATCGAGAGAAAAGCTCACAGTGCCTAACATTATTGTTGTATCGCTGGTGAGGAAGCCTTAGGCTGCAGATGAGCCTTTCAACCAGAGGAATCTTCACGGGTTGTAAGCAGATCACAGCGTGAAATAGAGATTTGATTAAGCGTTCGCTGTTAAAATTATATATCAGTGTTTATTACTGTGTTTTTTTATATTTTTTATTACGTGCACCGTGGTATTGCCTGCTTTATTGATGTTGAGGTTAGAATGCTTACGGAACCGCCCATGTCTGGTGGGCTGTAAAGAAAACGAAGAACTCGATCCACTTATTACCCAGTCCATTTACCGTCGTCCTTATCTGCTCTAGATACGAGGGGATAAGGTGGACTCCACAGCTACATATGTTTGGGGCAGGTAAGTATAGAGAACAATAATGTTTTCTCAAAGAAAAAAGTTTATAATTTACATGGGAATTTCTATTTTTGGGTTGTAAAAGAAAATGAAGGACAGGCCAATGGTAGACTTACCCGGGCTGAATTGTGGGTTGAGCCACGTACGTCGGCCCACACTACTGAATCGGCCGAGTCTTGAGTTTGTAATTAATAACGTTTTCTTTTTTTCCCTATCTATGCTGTTGGATACTGTTGACAAAAAAACAAATGTAGGGGGATAAAGTGCTGGCATCATTATTGTCACATGTCTGCGTCAGCTTTAACTATTCCCCTCTCTTGCTCCTCTGATCTATCGCTAATGTTGCATGCTTCTGTCGGCGTTCCCTATCTCCTTACCGACGGTGGTGAGAGAGGAGTAGGAGTTTAGGGTCCATTTAATTGTATGTAAAATAGTTTAATAGAAAAATATGTTTTTATAAAATAATTTTTACGTGAAAATAAAAAAATAATTATCTATTTGATTGTCAGATAAAATATAAAGTTATATGGAGAGGTATGAGATCTTATGATCTACACAAATAAGGGAGAGTCATATACTCTTTGTATATAAACACTATTTATCAAATTTTTATTTTATTTTATTTTTTTAAAATAAAAAAATTAGATAACTAATGAAAAATATGTAACTTGACAAAGACAATTTAAAATAGGAGAAATAAAATAAAAACACAATTTGAATGAATACTATTCTACAGATATTTTAATAAAAAATAAAATAAAAATTAACTAATAAAAATAATTAAACTTGACAAAGGCTACTTAAATGAGTGGAAAAAAAATAAAAATGTAACTTGCATGAATAGTGCCTAAACTTGTTCCGGTAGAAACTGCAGTGCGCGACAGTTGGAAAATGGCGTCCGCACTTTTCCCGCAAATGTCAAAATCTAGATTTTTTGTGATTTAAATTTTCAAATTTTAATTTTCAATAATACCAAATAATATGAAAAATTAATTTTTTCTGAAAACTATTTCCTAACTTGAATTTTCCGTTCAAACACTTGATGTTGGTTGTGGAATCAGTGGCATCTTCTGGTGGTTCGAACATCCCCATCGTCTTCATGATCCGGGCTCATCCAATTGGTCACTTCACCTGTCACTGCTCCTCGCTACATGTGCTTGGACTGCAACAGAGGGAGCTGATTCGCCCTCAATGGATCTGTCCATAATATTCTAGCGCCTCCAACTGGCACCGTCTCTATTAGCATATGGCACTCCTTGAGCCACGTCGAGAACACCCGAGGCGGGCTGTTATACCAGCTGTCGGTTGCTCTCCAATACTTCAATCTTGGGTTGCGATGCCACCGACCACTTGTTTAATCACCGATCACACAGTCTCGACCACTTGTTTAATCTGTGCACCTATTCTCATCATCAACATCATCGATTATGTCATTTTTGCTAGTTATGAATGTTCTTTAAGTTAAATCACTTGTGCGATGATATTTATATTATGGATAAATCTTTTTTTGATTATATTATAATGATATTTTACTATTATATATTAATTATATGGTGATGTGATGTATATTGTGATATTTATAGATCTGCGCAATGAAAATGAAGATCATGATAATAAGATCTATCTTTTTTTAATTATGGACTTTAAATATTTTGGTCATAGGTTAGTTCAAGAAAGAACATCGAGATAATCAGACAAATTAATGTGTTATATTTTTGTCCATGTGATCGAGATAATTGGTCTCATAAGTACTTGTGTGGAGTACACTAGAAGTATAGTGCAAGTACTCGTTGAAAAATGAGTTCATTGAATGATCCGCTTCCAGAATGTTAGATGGTTAATGATACCTCATTGTTAGATAGTGGTTTCGCAATCTCAATTGTATATCTAGCCCTAAGTAGACTTGATGCACCAAAAATATCTTTATTGACTACTTTATTCTTTGATATCGGACTTACGGGTTTGAAAGTTCCATATCGAGTACAGTTGATTTTAAATCTGGTACAACCAGTTATTGAGAATGACAACTAATCTTACAAAGACACTTGTGTGTCAATAAATGACTATCCACTCTCGATATCATGAGAATAATATCTCGTGTGGTCTTACTCAAGTAAATCCTTAGCCAAGGTTAATCAGATTGAGAGAGAAGGAGTTCTCCGAGAGAATATAATAACAATGAGACTTGGACTGTTTTTGTATAGGCTTGACTATTGGTCTCTGGGATATTAGTTTGATGATAGACTATAGATATACCGTAACTGAGGGCAAAAAGGTCCAATAGATTAGAACCCTCTGTATTATCTGAGAGCTATGATGTTGTAGTGGTCTAGTATATCCATAGTCGATGAGTTGAGTGAATTATTATGAAGATAATAATTCACTAAATCAGAAGAAATTTTGATAGGTACAATTCATGACTAGTTCAATATTAGATCTAGAAAGTTACACACAAAAGGTGGATAGTGTAACAAATAGGGATTGGATAAGAGTTATCCAATAAGCCTTCATTAAGCCAATATGAATTGCATGCACTACAGAGTCATGGCAACATGAGTTATTGTCATCGAGACTTTTGGAGACATAAGTTCATGTCGCTAGCAATAGTCTTGTCGCTAAGATGGTCATGGTGACACAACATCATGTCGCCAGGTGGTACCTCTCAAACCAATTAGATAGACCCATTAGATGGGGATCCAAGTGTTATTAGGTCTATGGGTTAGAGGATCCAATATGGCCTTATGGGGCTCTCTATAAATAGAAGGGGTTCTCCAAACACTCATAGACTACATATTTTGAGGAGACCCCTCCTTCCACCTCCTTCCCATATCTCTCCCATAGCCCTCTCTTCTATAAGAGGAGAGTAAGAGTAGGGGTATCAATGAGTTGGGCTGTCCATAAGTCCAATGGACAGCCCGTGTTGGGTTCAACAAGGACCCAAAAAGAATGGCCCATCCAACCCCCTTAAAACCCGTTTGTTACACCCATTAGCCCAAGGAGTTTAAGCCTCCTGCCCCAAATTAGGGATTCCTTCTTTTGCACCGACTTCTCCTCCTGCCCCAAACCCTTGCATCGTTAAGAATCTTTACCGAAAGTATTTTTCTTCTTTTAAGAATCTACCTTCCTCAGTAAGGCCTGGGTGAGATTAAGAGGAATTATACATGATGTAACGACCTGGAGTGGGGAAAAGGCCTCCCTAGCCCTACCTTGTGGCAGCAACGACAACGTCGGTAGCGGCCCGTAGCCACCTCGTCGGTCCTCACATGTCAGAGATTCCTTCTCGTAGCCGCGCTCGCACGCCCACTACTGTCAGACACCCATTGGAACTGGCAACGCTTCGGCAGCTCCGCCACACCTCGCCGGATCTAGCCATAGCCAAACCGGTGCCTGCCAAGTCTCACTGTGTCTTGACAGGTCTGGCCGTGTCGACCAGCGGTGCACGCTCATGCCCCCGCTGCTGCCAACACCCTGCCCCCTTGGCCGCACACGCCCATTCGGTCACGAACCCTGCTAGCCGTGCATCTTCCAAAACCCCAGCTTCACTGGCCTATATGCCTTGTCTCGCCAGTGGACTTGCACACTCGCCGCATGCCCATTGGGCCTACCACACTCCATCGATGCTACATCTGTGCCTGACCAAGGGGTGGGGGGGGGGTGGGGGAACGCTGGTGGCTATCGATTGCTTCTGCAGGCCTCCTTGCGTTGGAGAAGAGAGGGGAAGAAGGGGACGCCGACAGCCAGGATTGGCTACATTATGTCAGTACCCAATACTCTCACCATTCTTCTGCATGACGATTTTTTGTTTTATTACAGTAAAAATCATGGGAAACTGAGCTATCAAGAAACATTTTAGGATCTCATTTCACAGTTTATGTATGATGTTCAAAAAATCTTATTCCTATCTAAGCAGATTAGATAATCCTATTTAAATCATATATATGTAATGCATTTTAGTTTTATTTACATAAGATAGTAAAAGATCTTCGTACTGTAAAATTTTGATAAAAAATAAGTGTTTTTATTATTTGATGTTAATAAAAGATTTAAATGATTAATAATGAAGTGTGATTACTTGAATGATTTGTTGGGCTGTAATGGGCCATTACGGACCACTGTGAACTTTATTAGCTTTGATATATTGGGTTTGAGTTGGATTTGATTTGGGCCATCTTGGCCTTGTGCTAGATTGGGCTTAAACTGGGACTGCCCAAACCCGCCCATTGACACCCTTAAGTAAGAGGGACACTGTAGCAACTCTAAAAATTTAAAACATTATAAAAAAAATTAAATTAGAACAAAATGGGATTAAGTTAAAAATCTATTAAGTTAAATTAGGTGATGGGTTAACCAATATGGTCCATATATGAATTAATGGGCCCAAAAGTGAAGAGCCCAAGTTGGATGGGAGATAATTAAGTGTAAATTCGTACTTAAAATATTAATAAACAGAAAAATGTTAAGATAATGACTATTTTAACTCTTAATTATCTCTAAAAGAGTCCTAGACCTACCCAAACCCTTTACCCACGGATCTAGAGTCCACCCTAAGTCTAGTAGGAGGATAAAGGCTAGGAAAATGGGAGATAAATATTAGAAATTCAGAGTTTAGCAATCCATTGACACCATTTTCCCCAATTTTTATCATGTACCCTCTTCGAATTAAATTGAACTCCATCACTGTGTATGATTTTGGGTCACCGAGATGTAACCTAATCATAGCATGTCTATACCATGTCTATTCTTTAATTAATTAATACTGTAGATACCTCTGCATATCAAGTTTCATTTAAAACTGATTTCATGATTTTTCGCTATGTATACATCTTGTTCTGGATTTTTAAATAATACTGTAACAAGCCCTTAGTTGCATGGACCGCAACCCAAGGAGACCTGACCCACTGTCTGAGCTCGGGCTGAGGTTATGAGAATGCGATGACTCGATAGGTCGCATTCTCAACCAGGTCGCGACAAAGGCCCACGTCATGTCCTTAACGCAATAGTGACCTACATTACGATCTCCTCATCATATCAGCCAGACCTGGACGCGCCGCCCCGACCTGTCGCGACGAGCACCTTGTTGTCACGTCGGCATCTCAGCTGGAACCAGAACGCATCGGCTCGACACGTCGTGACCTGAACGCGGCGCTGTAATGACCCAACCTCTCGGACCCCTCACCATGGACCTCGAGGGTCGCGCCGCCACCCACGGATCCGAAGACCCGGAAGGGTTATATGAAAAAGTCTAGTGAGATATGTACTGAATTTAAATAACTATAACAATATGTACAATATAGAAAAGGTTTGTACAACGGGTCCCAAGTAAAAGCACAGGTACAAGAAGAAAGGTGCAGTCCTTAAGGGGCATACCCCGCGGACTTGCAAAACACAACTCTCCACTCACTCGGGTACAAGAGCTCACAACACTCACTCTCACTGCTGCTGACAACAACACGGCGCCACAGCCGCCTCCGTAACCCGTCCGACATCGAGCTCCTGCAACGACAAGCCCCTAGCTGGAGGAAGTAGGGGGGTGAGCCTCACGAACAAGGCCCAGTAGGGATTACCAGTCCCTCACCGACAAGAGCAACAGGAACTCCGAAAACAGGAAACTACACTAGGAAGCTGTAAAGTGAGGAACACCTACAGTATGGTACTACTAAACAGTGGAAGAGAATAGCGCAACGCCACGACCACCAACCGAGGTCGGGCCACACACACGACTCCCGCAGAAACCAATGGAGTCGGGCACAAAGCGGAAACAGTGCTCAGCACACCTGCCGAGACCACGGAACAACCAAGTGAGAACGGCATCTCACCGCAAGCACGACCACCTCAGACCTCTACAAGGTCGAGGGCCTACAAGCAGAACCACCCCGGACCCCGGAGACACTGCCAGGTCGGGAAGCTACACATGCCGGTACCATCACGAGCTGGCACCCAAGAACGGGACCACAGAACCGAGAGAACACCGAAGCGGGAACCACCAGAAGCACGGGTCTGCCCAAGGCCAGACCAACGACGCCCACAGAAACTAGGCACAGCCAGGCTATAACCACCGTGCAAGCTCGGGCAATGAGGAACGCTTGGAAACGTCACGAGGAAATTTCGTCACAACAACAGCAACCAAGCCACCGCCGCTAGCAGCCAAGAGGGGGACCCGCAGTCCGCAGGCTCTGCTCACTAGCCTAGCTCCTACCTCCGCCCCCGTGCAAGGGCGAGACAGAGCCGCCACAGAAACACACAACACATGCAACACCATAGCTTGGCCAAGCTGCGGCCTCATGCCTGACACCACTACGTGGCTCCAGAACCAACGCAGAGAGAGGCAGTGAGACAAGGACTATCTGGTCTACGCCAGGAAAGCTCCGAACCCCTTGGCGTCCCAGACCCAGACAAGAGAGCTATGTAGACGCGCGATTTGGCCCATCTTCGCAAGGCTCTTTTGGCCCATTAAGCCTCGTTTGACCATTTGTTGACTTGCCTCGGATACCATGTAGACGACATCATCGATGGCCGCCGACTACTAGTTGGTGGCAAGCCCCCTTGACCTTGACCCAAGTTGGCGTCCACATCTCTAGACGTCTGCATGGGGTTGACGACAGGATCGTTTGACGTCAACCTTGTTTACCTGGTCTGCGCAACGGCTCCGAGAATATAGCCCACTAGCGCCTTTCTCTCACCCATGCACCGCATGGGACCGTTCCCAATGGGCATATGGGCCACCTTGGCAGTCCCTTGACCTAGTAAAAATCTTATGTGGCCTCTCCCCATTGCTTGGAGCCTTTAGACTTGGATTGCCATGTGTACAAGTGTGTTTCTTCCACACTTGAGCATCCAAGGCAGCTGAGCTCGAGCTCACAGTCTATTTAACACCCCCTAGAGCTCTCTAAGCAAGGGGGAGAGGTTGGACGTCCACATGCTGCCCCTTTGAAGAAGGAGAGAGAAAATTGCAAGCAAGCTTCAACAACTCTTCTTCCTCTTCTTCTCACGAGTTGGGACGTCCAGGAGGCTTCTTCCCAAGCTGGAGGAGCCCTGCAAGGAGCTTCAACGACATTGAACGAGATTCTTCCCCTCCCTCCCTCTCTCTTTCCCTTTTACTCCTTAGTTAATTTGCATGTTGCACACACTTTCCCTCACACTCTAGGTTCGTAGGTCCTCACCTTATACACCTAGAAAGGGGTTTCCCCATCAAAAACGGAGGGAAGAAGGGTGGTCTAGCATTGGCCACCCCTCTTCTCAAGTCCGCAATGGGTACGGGACTCCCCCTTGGGTTGTTTCTTCACGTTTTGAGCATTTACTACTCTTCATTAGTCTTATAGAGTCTTGTTTTGTGGCAGGAACGATACGCAGAAGATCGCGGAGCTCTTCTCCTTTGGCCGGCCGAAGTAGGAGAAGTTGAAGGCACGTCTCCATCCGCTGCGTGAGGCGACCACACCGGGGCGACCATATCACTCCTTGGGCACAGGTAAGGCCCAGGCGATCACATACTCCCCTCCATTTTTCTTATTTTCTTGGTTCTCCCTCTAGTCAACTCAGTCAACTGGAGGGTCAACGAAGTCAACCGGCGACCCCTTCATCGCCAACGAGAGCCTGGCGGCGTCCGCAAGCACCCGGGAGGTCCGGAGATCGGCCGGGGACGGCGCGGAAACGAGTCGTCCAAAGCTCTACAAACGACTCAGCGCCGCTGTCCAAACCTCGTTTTCCCCTCAGCTCTAGAGTCCGCTCATGTGGGCTGCTAACGCGAGCACGCTTGTAGCCTGGAGTACTCCTTCAACAGGCTCCCGAGGATGGGGGTCCCACGAAATGGAGACAACCTTTAAACGGGACAAGCCCTCAAGTGCCAAGCACCGGGCGAACAGAGAACAGGCAAGGCAACACAACAAAACCACGCCAAACTGTTGGCTTGTAGCACACGACAAGCCCAGCAAGCGAGAGGCACGCACGGACCCTCAAAAGGGTGGTCGGCCAAGCAAACACGCACGAGCGAGCCAAAACCTCGGAGCACTACCAGAAGTATAGAAAGCCCGTCGCTCTGCTAACAATCGATTGATTTCCAGTCAATCGATTGTTAGATAGACGCGACCCTCCTAGCACAATTGCTAGGACACGGCCACGAAGGTGTCACCTTCGGTGACTGAACGCAGGGAGGCAACCAGCCACGTTCCCTACCAGAAGGTCCTAAGGGCAAAGCCTGCCCTGGGGCACACGCCGACACACAATTAGGCCACGGAAACACCCGAGGCACCCACAGGCACTGTTCCACCCCCACAGGCCGTCGCGATACCATCGTGGCGGGAAAGGGTGTCGCGACACCCACCCTGATGCGACAGGGCAGCACGTCGCGACAGCCACCCTGTCGTGACGGGAAACTAGGTCGCGACAGCGACCCTTATCGCGACCGCCAAGTGCGCCGCGATAAGGTCGCGCCAGACCGGGGCGATGCCTCTACTGATGTCGCGATGCACCGTGCGGTCGCGACACCAGCAAGGAGGCAGACTAACGAGATCCTCAATCCCGGGGTTGCCCACGAACCACACACATGCACACATGGGGGAGGGGAGCATGGGGAAAGCAGTAAAGCTATCTACAAAACCCCGAGGGCTCCCGATCCACCCGGATGGGAGAGGGCACAAGAAATCCCTACCTTTCATGAAGAACGAACCCCAATGGGGCCCTTCACGTTGGTTGGCAACCTCCTCCTCGCTCCACGCACGCGCCACGCCGCCGCCACGAGCCCGCCGGTGCCACCACGCTCTGATCGCCGGAGGGGAGCCTCCCCACCACCGGAGAAGAGGGGAAAGGGAAGAAGAGGAGAGAGAGGGGGAAGGGGTAGCCGGCCTGCGCCTTAAGCCCCCGGTACCCAGAACGCGACGGCCCGCCCCGTTGCGTTACAAACCTTAACACGACGGTTCAACGGACCGCGACCAGAATGTGCACACCACAGACGCCGCGACGACCCGACCGCCGTACTGACACACTGCCACTCTGACAGGTGTCAGATGACCAACAAGACATAAAGCAGTCGCGACTCGTTGACCGGTCGTGACCAGAACGCGACGGGCAACCAGGGCGCGACCAGAATGCGACGCACCTCCTCGTCGTGACACAGACGACTGTCGCGTCGGGCACCCCCGACGCGACACCAATGCATCACCCAGCCTGGACGCGTCAGTGGCCAGTCATCCCATGACACTGGACAGAAGCCAGAAAATCGGGTCTTACATCCCACCCCCTTAAGACAATTTTGTCCTCGAAATTGAGGCAAGCCCAAAAGATCTCGAGGCATCAAACGGAACACAGGGGGTAAACGTAAGACCACCGGGAATAAGCCACTAACTCTCAACACGACTTCCTCGTAGCAACAACCCCACGGCCAAACACGCGCGGAACATACGAAGCTGGAAAACTAACAGCTCACACAACGGGCTCCCAACACACGGGGACCACACAACTAAAAACTGAATGGTTCACAACACGCTCCAACACACCTGGAGCACCAAGCCGAGAAACCAACGGCTCACCCCAGCCACACGTGGGGTGTCCAGACGGAACGACAACCCCACAGGTGCCGAGCGACGCCAAAACTAGTCCGAACAGCAGGGAACACCAGCCGAAAACTACATGGCTACAGCCACTAGCAGACCTTGCTGTTAGGACCAACCAATCAGCAACCCACTCTGTCACCGGAAAAACCCGACAGAGTACATAGTTGCCAACAGCAACACGAGAAATGCCTGAGAACCAACCACACGACTCAGGGGAACGGCCTCGCGCTACTAGCACCAGCTACCATCGGTCACCAGCCCAACCGAAAATCCACGCGAGCGACGAGAACCAGAGCAACATCGCACTCGCGGAGAATCCGCAACACACGGAACAACGTCCACTGTCACCGCTAGGTCTCACCCAGACCTTCCTCGTGGTCCAACATGGACAACAATGCACGCGGAGGGACCCTCAACACGTGAAAACGACATCCGCTGTCACCACTAGGTATCACCCAGACCTTCCTCGTGGACCAACAGGGACACCAAACGCACGCGGAGCCATAGAAATTGGGAGTCACACACTCCACAACTTGGTACACCGCGACGGAAACACGGAAGACGTCTGAGGTTAAGCCACAACCGGACACCTCACAATGCCGACAAATCACTTGGTTGAGTACTAGCAAGCCGATAGACCTCACTGTCACCGGACGAATTGACAGGAGACTCCGCCATCGGCTTCCAGACTCACCAACACCACGCACAACCACATGGGAAGCAAAACAACCGCAGAGGTCGAGGGCAACATGTCGACCTCAGAGAGACCCAAACCGAAGCAGGGTACCACAACTGAATGCACTCGCTCCCAAAGCGAGAGAGAAACTCGGACACATGCTACGACCAAAGCCTAGCGTAGCACTGATAGGGCTACCTAGACAAGGCAAAGCAGCCACCAATAGCGGTAACGGTACGACCACAAGGCTTAGGCTAACACAAGTGTCCCAGAGGCGGAAAGCTCAACGCCTCCAACACCGAGCAGAGTCGTGAAACGACGTACAAATCTCACGAACAGACACACGGCACAACACATGGTGCTACCACAAGCACCAGGAGCCACCCAAGGTACAACACATGCACCCAGGCTCCAGACGGCAACCGAAACGCTCGAGCACGAGCACACGGTGCTACCACAAGCACCAAAAGTAAACAAAGTGCAACCCAGGTGCACCAGTGGCCGAAACAACGCCATGGGCTAATAGGAAGGACTCTCCACCCGAGACCTACCAAAAGCCATGTGCAATGAACCGCAAGCCTGAAAGGGCACAACAGGCCACGCCGGTCCCAGCCCTTGAGGCACGAAAACACGAAGCATCGAAGAACGCTCAAGGTATAGCACACGCAACTACACCAACTGCTCGAAACAACACAGGGCCCGTCGAAGGGGCTCTCCACCAGAGACCCACAACAGAAACGCATGGAAAGCCAACAACTACTACTTCAAGAGAGTGACAACCACATCGGCTCCAAGAAGCACACAAAACACGGAGCACCGACTCTGCCGCATGGGGGGCAAAAGAACATAGCGACCCCCCTAGCGCGTAAGAGCAAGAGGCACCACCTCTATCGCGACCGATAGAGAGGCCAAACACCAAAACGACGACACGAAAAGCCTCTAAGGCACAAGCTGAGGCACACAATTGATCAAACACCGAAACAACGCTTGCATGAGCAAGCCAACCAGAAAACCGGTGCACAGCAGAGCAACGCTCACGCCTGCAACCCAACAAGAACAAGGGACTACCTCGCACTAGACCAATAGGGACCCAATGTCCCAAATTGAGTAGGCAGGCAGCAAGAAACAACTGCAATGACAAATGGCACGAACAGGTCCACCGACCCACGGTGCCACAAGAAAACAACAACATGAGGGGAGCAACCAGCTTAACCCAAAAAAACTCAAGGGAAGATGACTCCACCAGAAGGTCGCAACGATGCGCACCCAGGCAACACACACCACAGTGGAGCATTACTACCCTGAGTAACCGACGAAAAGCAGAGGAAGGAGACACGCACGAGTCTCTTCCACACGCGAGAGGCAAAACCACAATGCGAGACTGACACTTCCATATGAAGCACACCCAGCCGAGCACCACGACACTCACCAGACTACCATCTGCGAGAGCACGCCGAGCGCAAGAACAAAGCAGACCACCCGAGCCACGGGGACACACAAAGTTTGCCAATACGGCCGAGAAAACTTGGAAACGAACGACGAGACAAGCTGGCCAACGCAACAGCCAGAAACACGGCCAAGCGCACGACGCCTTGACCAGCAATGCCCAAGCAGACTGTAACGCAGACAGTCCAACTGGCAACAACGACAGCTCATCTCCACAGAGAGAGCAACGACAACCAAAACAACACGAAGCAGCCTTGGGGAGAACCTCCACCAAAAAGTGCCAAGAGCCGTCCTAGGAGAACCTCACCAGAACGTGGCCCAACCAAATTGCACACTTCGAATCACAGGGGCAACACAACGGTGGCCCGAAACAAACATGAGCAATCTTGGGAAGAACCTCCACCAGAAGCGACAAAGGGCGATCCTGGGAAGAACCTTCACCAGAATGCACAACTCAAACGACCAAACAACACAGACCATTAGAAAGGAACACTGTAGTAAGCAAAACTGCAGAACCAACACAAGCCGGTCCTGGGAGAACCTCCACCAGAACCACCAAGGCACCGCTCTGGGAAAAACCCTCCAGATCGCACTAGCCAAACCAACAGCACACCTAAGACTCTGAGGTAGCATGACAACAACAGAAATGAGCACGAAACAATCCTGAGAGAAACTCTCACCAGAACAATAGCAAACGGTTCTGGGAAACCTCACCAGAACACAGGGCAACCATGCGATGCACCTCAACCTAGAGGGCAACGCCACAACAACCAGAAACGAGCACAACACAGTTATGGGGAAACCTCACTTCCGCCAGAACCAACAGAGAAAGACTCTGGGAGCACCTCACCAGAGCTCACAACTAGTCAGCGCAAGGCTGACGAAGACCACAGACAAGTGTCGCAGCGCTCAACTAGCGGTGCAACACGGCATACAAAGCACCTACTCAGCTCGGCGTCCCGAGCACAGTGCATAGGCACACAAGGCCAAACACACAACAACCACAACACACACCCCAACAACAGGCAGGGGCACCTTCCACTGGTTCCACAGGCAACAACCCTGCACCGGTGAAGGCCACACCACACGCAGGCTCTCTCAGCCTTCGCGATGCACACACGTTCAAATGCGCCGAAGACGACCAGGAGCACCGCACCTGGACTGGCTTGCAAGCGTCCTCCACACAAGGAAGACCACTGCCAACGAGTCCAGTGCCAACCGTGCCGCCACGGCACGAACACACCGGGCAATCACACTCGCCACGCACGTGGCACAACAACAACTGCAACCTGCAACACGCGCACGAATCATGCAAGGAAGCCGCACACCTGCAAAACATTTGAAATCACAAGCCTAACACTAGCCAGACAGTGTCAGCAGCGCACTAGTACCTTCCTTTGGGATAACTATAGTTATTAACTCCTTACAAATCTCTGTAGACCCTCGCTCTGATACCAACTGTAACGACCCGACCTCTCGGACCCCTCGCTAGAGACCCCGAGGGTCGTGCTGCCACCCACGGATCCAAAGACCCGAAAGGGTTATATGAAAAAGTCTAGTGAGATATGTACTGAATTTAAATAACTATAACAATATGTATAATATACAAAAGGTTTGTACAATGAGTCCCAAGTAAAAGCACATGTACAAGAAGAAAGGTGCAGTCCTTAAGGGGCATACCTCGAGGACTTGCAAAACACAACTCTCCGCTCACTCGGGTACAAGAGCTCACAACACTCGCTCTCACTGCTGCTGACAACAACACGGCGCCACAGCCGCCTCTGCAACCCGTCCGACATTGAGCTCCCGCGACGACGAGCCCCTAGCTGAAGGAAGTAGGGGGGTGAGCCTCACGAACAAGGCCCAGTAGGGATTACCAGTCCCTCACCGGCCAGAGCAACATGAACTCCGAAAATAGGAAACTAAACTAGGAAGCTGTAAAGCGAGGAACACCTATAGCATGGTACTACTAAACAGCGGAAGAGAACATCGCAATGCCATGACCACCAACTAAGGTCGGGCCACACACACGACTCCCGCAGAAACCAACGGAGTCGGACACAAAGCGGAAATAGTGCTCAGCACACCTGCCGAGACCACGGAACAACCAAGTGAGAACGACGTCTCACCGCAAGCACGGCCACCTCAGACCTCTACAAAGTCGAGGGCCTACAAGCAGAACCACCCTGGACCCCGGACACATTGCCAGGTCAGGAAGCTACACATGCCGGTGCCATCACGGGCTGGCACCCAAGAACGGGACCACGGAACCGAGAGAACGCAGGAACCACCAGAAGCATGGGTCTGCCCAAGGTCAGACCAATGACGCCCACAGAAACTAGGCATAGCCGGGCTATAACCACCATGCAAGCTCGGGCAACGAGGAACACTTAGAAACGTCGCGAGGAAACGTCGTCACAACAACAGCAACCAAGCCACCGCCGCTAGCAGCCAAGAGGGGGACCCGCAGTCCGCACGCTCTGCTCGCTAGCCTAGCTCCTGCCTCTGCCCCCGTGCAAGGGCGAGACAGAGCCGCCACAGAAACACACAACACACGCAACACCGCAGCCTGGCCAAGTTGCGGCCTCACGCCTGACACCACTACGTGGCTCTGGAACCAACGTAGAGAGAGGCAGTGAGATAAGGGACTGTCTGGTCTGCTCCAGGAAAGCACTCCGAACCATTCGGCGTCCCAGACCCAGACAAGAGAGCTCTACAAACGACTCAGCGCCACTGTCCAAACCTCGTTTTCCCCTCAGCTCCAGAGTCCGCTCATGTGGGCTGCCAACTCGAGCACGCTCGTAGCCTGGAGTACTCCCTCAACAGGCTCCCGAGGATGGGGGTCCCAGGAAACAGAGACAACCTCTAAACGGGACAAGCCCTCAAGTGCCAAGCACCGGGCGAACAGAGAACAGGCGGGGCAACACAACAAAACCACGCCGAATTGCTGGCTTGTAGCACACGACAAGCCCAGCAAGCGAGAGGCACGTACGGACCCTCAAAAGGGTCTTCGGCCAAGCAAACACGCATGAGCGAGCCAAGACCTCGGAGCACTACTAGAAGTACAGAAAGCCCGTCGCTCTGCTAACAATCGATTGATTGCCAGTCAATCGATTGTTAGACAGACGCGACCCTCCTGGCACCATTGCCAGGACATGGCCACGAATGTGTCACCTTCGGTCACTGAACGTAGGGAGGCAACCAGCTTCGTTCCCTACCAGAAGGTCCTAAGGGCAAAGCCTGCCCTGGGGCACACGTCGACACACAACCGGGCCACGGAAACACCCGAGGCATCCACAGGCACTGTCACGCCTCCACAGGCCATCGCTGATACCATCGCGGCGGGGAAGGGCGCCGCGACACCCACCCTGATGCGACGGGGCAGTGCGTCGCGACAGCCACCCTGTTGCGACGGGAAACTAGGTCGCGATAGCGACCCTTATCGCGACCGCCAAGTGCGCCGCGATAAGGTCGCGCACGACCGGAGTGACACCTCTACTGATGTCGCGACGCACCATGCCGTTGCGACACCAGCAGGGAGGCAGACCAATGGGATCCTCAATCCCGGGGTCGCCCACAAACAACACACATGCACACACGGGGGAGGGGATCATGGGGAAAGTAGTAAAGCTATCTACAAAACCCCGAGGGCTCCCGATCCACCCGGATGGGAGAGGGCACAAGAAATCCCTACCTTTCACGAAGAATGAACCCCAATGGGGCCCTTCATGTCGGTTGGCCACCTCCTCCTCGCTCCACGCACGCGCCACGACGCTGCCACAAGCCCGCTGACGCCACCACACTCTGATCGCCGGAGGGGAGCCTCCCCACTGCCGGAGAAGAGGGGAAAGGGAAGAAGAGGAGAGAGAGGGGGAAGGGGTAGCCGGCCTGTGCCTTAAGCCCCCGACACCCAGAACGCGACGGCCTGTCCCGTCGCGTTACGAACCTTAATGCGATGGGTCAACGGACCGCGACCAGAGCGCGCCCACCACGGACGCCGCGACGACCCGACCGCCGTACTGACACACTGCCACTCTGACAGGCATCAGACGACCGACAAGACATAAAGCAGTCGTGACTCGTTGACCGGTCGTGACCAGAACGCGACGGGCAACCAGGGCGCGACCAGAACGTGACGCACCTCCTCGTCGTGACACGGACGACTGTCGCGTTGGGCACCCCCAACGCGACACCAACGCATCACCCAGCCTGGACGCGTCAGTGGCCAGTCATCCCACAACACCAGACGGAAGCCGGGAAACCGGGTCTTACAGGCGCCAGTCGACGTCGATACCTGAGAGACCAACGTGTCGGCTAGACCTATCGCGACCTGAACGCGACGCCAGCCGACGTCGCGACCTGATTGTTGCAACTAGAACCCTTATTTCCATGCAAACCTTTGTTAATCATGCCATTTAATCACTGGTTAACCCTTAAATTGTACTGTTATGAATAGTAATGACCTGTTTAATAATAATGGGTAATATTATCATGATTTTCCATTAAATAAAAGTCATGTGCACAACTATCTCTTGCTATCATGATTATCTTACATATGCACAAACTATACATAAATGTTGCCATGAAACCTTATCGATTTACTCAATAATATATCTGGTAATTAAGTGTAATTATTTATATAATTCCTCTATTATTTAAATGAACTTGTCTTCATTTTATTCGCGTGTTTTGTGCACCGCTATCACGTCCCTATGCCTTCGAGCACTCAAGGTATGACGGACAACTATTTTGTAGACACTTCAATCTTGGCTCGGACGACCTCTTCGTTGGGAATACTCCTGACAGGACCAGGAACTCCTTATCAAGGCCTCTATAAGTCTCCTTGGCTTTGGCGGACGTCCATTGTCGACAAGCGGGTTGTACCATTAAAACCTATTATACCCTTAGGGATCAGCATGATTCAACAACCTTAGTTTGTTCTCTCTTACCTCAAGATCATGTCGGACCTCTGGCATGTGTTCATAGCACAGCTAGTGGGCGGTTGTGACTTCTACCAGACTGTCAGCGTACGACTGTGCTGTGCAACTGTTACTATCGCCTGTTTATCATTATTTTACGAATATGTCCCTGTTCTCATCTTCTAGCTCTACACTTTCATCTGTTTAGGTTCTCTCTATACTCTCGTCTATTCGTCAATTACTCTCATTTATTCTTGGTACTCTATTGGCCATCCTGTGATTGTCTAAGATAAAAACATGATCAATGTTAGGCAACATTATAGGGGCCCGATCTGGTCCTGGGAGGTGCGCCCGAAACTTATAACTCGCGAGGGTTTAATGATCAGGGTGTTCGGTATGCATCCAACACAACTCTCAAGATTTAATCTAAGACAATCATTCATGATACATTATACTTGCAGTTGAAAGAATATCAACCATACCTGATATCGTGACTAGTGCACTTTGTGCAACCATACATGCTATCTCGTTATATGGCCAATACCTTATCATGCTTGTTGTGCTATCTTCGCGTGACTGTGTTATCATTCTCTTGTTATCATGTGACACTGCACTCTTGACTATGTTTGATAGTTCTCGCTAGTTATCCTGCTTTACAAGACATTAATCACTTAAATCATGCATGTTTACATGATATATTAAGTCCTACTGAGCGTTATCGTCCACCCTGCGCTATTTATTTCATGTGTTTCAGGTGAGTCCGATGGAGACTACCACACGAACGAGGCTTGGAATGAGGAAGAGCAGGAGTGACCCCACATTACGACAACCAATGCTTTTTAGTAGTCAAATAGTTGTTAATTAGTCAGTTTGTAACATCTTGGATTTGAATAAAGTACTTTGGGCCCTAGTTATGGCTCTGAATTAGTGATGCAATAGTTGATTTAAGGAATTATTAATGAAGATGGATTTTATTTGGTGTTATTCCAAATTATGCAATGGTTTGATTTCTATTATCGCTCTATACTATTTATTTAACTGTATTACCACTCCGATATTCCGCGTCGGGGCATTACAGACACACCCCGCTCTTTGCCCCTTGCTCTTGCTGTTGTTGCCACCCTATTGTTGCACCTTGGAGGTGCACTCGGAGGAGCACACTGACGTGCGAGATAGACGTCATTGCGAGGAGAATCATTGTCATTGGTCACTGCTGTGTGGGCTTCACTAGAGAGGAGTTCATGAGACCTTCTTTGATCTGGTAGGCCAAGTTTTGCGCTTATGAGGATATACGATCTCCCCAATGTGAGAAAGTCTCACAACCTTGTATGCATATAGGTTCCATACTACCGGGCTTCCTCCCCATCTAATATCTTAGTGTGTGAAAATCATTTTTGTTTAAAATGCCATTCTGCTGTGCATTAGCTGCTTTGAGGCATTTCCCAATAGCCGTATTACAACCTAGATTGATGGGATGATATTCATTTTTGTTTCCATATGATTTAGAATCGGTTTTACATAAGCTAGTTACATTTTCATGGCGGGAGTTCAGGAGACATTGACTATTGTTGCCTGAATGGTTCAAAAGATAGTAATTTTGGTCGTCCAAATTCGATGACATCCATTTTTGTCTTCTAGAGAATGATTTCTCAAGTACTATAGCCATGTAGCTCCATCATAACGATAGATTGACTCCTATAGCTTCGTAGACAACATGACAGGTTGCCGTTAGGAATGTCCTAACGACAAGCCTTTGTGCCGCCAAGATTTCCCAGCGGCATAGTAGTCTACCGCCAAAAAGAGTTCCTGGTGGCAGTCAAGTTTGCACCTTTGCCACTAGAAGTTCTTGGTGGTAGCCTCTTATGTTGCCAAGAATTCTGGCAGCAGTGTTCATGCCACTAGGGTGCACAATGCATGCAGGTTTCTCATGTTCTGCTATGGGATTTTAATGTATCTTCATGTTTCTGCATGGCCATCTACATCCTGTTTGCCTGGGTTACCCTAGGCTCCATAGGGAATGCCGAATGGATGTAGGGATGGTGCTATCATGGAAGAGTGTCTCTCCATACATAGCACATCCTCGGCATGGGCCGAATCGTCCTCCCATACCTTTACATCTTCAACGTGGGTTTAGCAGGTGAGAGGATGGATGATAAATCTTGTAAATTTTTTCTAACTGCATTTAATACATTTTGACTTTTCTTCCTTCGGCCATATGGGTTTCGAAAACACAATAAAAAGGTGCCCTTTTTTTTGTTGCTATTTTGCTTCTTTAAGGGAATTTCTAATTTGAGAAATTAGATAATTCTAGAAAATATCAAAATGAGAATTTAAAATTCCAAAAAATATAATTATGATTACGGAGACTTTATATTTTGGATTAAGAGTTAATCCAAAGTTAGAACTTAGATTAAGAGTTAATCCAAAGTAAATTATCTAAAGTGTTTAATTAATTATTGTCTAGTAGCTTATATATATGCATATGATGTGTATGTTGTGTGCAGATGATCATAGATCTTTAGATGATGCTTCATGTGTATGGTAATTTATTGGGGCCTGCAAGCCTCCCACTCTCTCTCATTTAAATCCAGATAGTAAAATCCCCCTAAATTATATCTCCCCTTGATAAGATCAAAGTTTTTTATTGAATAAAATCTACATTTTGGGCATGCTGCCTATGATTAAGTTGTAATTAAGTTGTAATTGCATAAGAAAGCACAGTGGGAGCATGGAGTTGCCGACAGAATTGATAACGACTAGATGGACGATCATAGTGCATGAGATGTATCAAGACATACATGGGTTTTAGTGATCAAGTTTTTTGCTGATCACGCTAGTATTTGGTTCATGATCATCCAGTGTGGTTATTTATATGATATTTATTTATTTTTTGCACCTACTAGATACATATTTACAAATGATGTAAATATATGCTAAAAATATGTGTGGAATGTATATTATTTTGTTATGGGACCAAATTAATTTAAAACCCCTCTGTTATTAATATTAAATTGGAAACTGTGAGGTAATAAGATTGACCAACGTGGTCTTCCATGATTATAGGGTAGAAATTATTTCTTTGATATGGGTTGAGTTGGTTGAGTCCCTTGAGGTTCACCTATATTGGGATATAAGATCTAACCTATGACATGGAGATGTCACTAGCAACTTGAAGACATGATATGCTTGGTCGAGTCCACGCGAGCATATCATCGAACCATACTCATCTTATAATGATGTTTTTGACTTAACTGAACTTCATAGTTAGTCGAGTCCCTCGAGAAAATGATAGTTTGGAAGCCGAATATGATGGGAATCACAAGGACTTGTGATTGGCAATAGTTGTCTATCTTCAGGAATAGTATGATTGGTCAAGTCCCTCAAGGTCATGTCAAGACAGCAATTGGATCATAATTGTGACGGTCCTCGTCGTTCATACCCGTTAACCTAATAACAAGCCTGACCCAACTCTGTCTCCCGCGAACCAGTCAAAGCCTCACAAGGGATATCAACTCACACACGTTCTTGGAAATATAAAAGAACACGTTGAAAATAGAAGAAATTCCACATCTTACACATATTCACATGAAATGTACTTATTCAGTTCTAAACTAAAGTCAAATTAAGTATAGAGTACAATCGCTTGGGACAAACCCCTAAGGCACAACAAGAAGAAAATTACTCTGTTGATGGCGTAGGCCTGACTCCGCTACGGTGCGGTCCTGAACTAGAAGAGGGATGAGAACTCTCCTACTCTCCTTCACCTAGAAGAAGAAGGGGTAAGCCTCACAAGGCACTGGCTGAGTAGGGAAACTCCCTCCAAAGTTGGTAAAGCAATAAACGTATCAAGAGCAAGTTTAAAGCATGCATTCAAATATCAAGTAACATTACCTAGACATGATGCTACAACTATAAATAAATAAACCTGTCTATCATATGTGCATGGTACAACCGTTTAATAAATAAACGGAAAATCACGCTTACGTGTACAAGCTAAAGAAGGGCACGCCACACACGAGCCACGAGAACTGGTTTGGGACACCAGCCACTGATTTAAGCAAACCATACAAGACTACCTCTCAATCTTGCAGCCACAGACGAAAGGTCTGATGATCAGTCCATCCCCATATAATTTTATTAATTATATATAATTTTGGTGATTAACAAAATCCTAACAATTATTTCCTAACAAGTTTTTATGAAGTTCATCCACAGGAAATAAATCAAGCCAAATCTATAAGTAATTCTTACACTATATCATTTAAAGTTCAGAGCATGCATTTCTTCTAAGTCTATAACGATTTCCTTATAAGCATAACGATTTCATAAATATCATATAACGATTTCATAAGTATCGCACAACGATTTCATAAGTATCGCATAACGATATCCTTATAAGCATAACAATTTCATAAATATCGTATAACGATTTCATAAATATCGTATAACGATTTCATAAGTATCGCATAATGATTTCATAAGTATCGCATAACTATTTCCTTTATAAGCATAACGATTTCATAAGTATCTTATAACGATTTGTTAAAAGAAACATCGATTTCGGTCTCAGAACGACTCGATAAGTTACACAACGATTTGATCGCTGTAATGATTCGATAAGTTACACAACAATTTGGTTGCTGTAACGATTCGATAAGTTACACAACGATTTGGTTGCCGTAATGATTTGTTAAAAGAAACATCGATTTCTGTCTCAGAACGATTCAATAAGTTACACAACGATTTGATCGCTGTAATGATTCAATAAGTTACACAACGATTTGGTCGTTGTAACGATTCGATAAGTTACACAAAGATTTGGTCAACGTAACGATTCGATAAAGTAAAAGAATGATTTGTTCATACAACGATTTGCTTGTACAATGATTTGCTTGTACAACGATTTGCTTATATTTGAACACCGATTTGTTTATGATTGAATAACGATTTGTTTGTACAACGATTTATCTATATATGTACAACGATTTGTGTTCACAACGATTTGCTTCTACTTAGACAACGATTTGCTTAAACAACGATTTGTTTACACAATGATTTTATAAGTAGAACAATGTCTCATTGACACAACAATTTCTTATCATTGATCTCATGAATAGATCTATTATTCTCATGATATTCAAATATACTTTCAAATATCTTGGAGTTCGAAGTCTTCTCGCGTATATCTCTGTATCTTGCATTTATTATGACTGTACATAGTTCTACACGTCGTATTGAATGCAAATCTTCACCTATGATAAAATAGCAAACACTTTATCAAGTGACAGAATGTTATTTCTATTTTGGTGTACACTTCTATTGCATGGTTCCTAACGTTGACTGACGAGCATAGAGATAGTCTAGTTGTCTATGGCTTGGCATTTATTATGTGCAGATCTCTGATAGTACAAGATCTTACAACGTTGGACAACTAGAAGTAAATGATATCTTGATGAATCTTCTCTTTACATGCCTGTCTCAAAGAGCATTTATGACTGGAAGCTTTTCCATAGACCATGCAGTCTAATGAGCATGAAACCAAGAGACAACGGACACTTCAACGGATATATTTTTCAAGAGAGGATTTATAGAAGACTGATGACTCCATGAAGAACAACTTTTGCACCTTAAAGCTTTCATCTCACAACCTGTTGGAAATCTTATTGTAAATCTTTGCTCTTCAGTTTGCTATAGCTCTTAGCTCTCCGTGTTCATTTGCTTAGTCCTTGGAGAGCTTTTGTGTTCTGAGAGATTTTCTTATTGTAAATCTTTCTCTTTCAGACATTGCCTCAGATCAAGCATTTGTTGTAAGCTTGGTCTAGGGGCCATTTGCTTCTATTCACATTTGTTGTGAAGTACCTCTTCAGGTTGTGAAGAGAAGACCTGTTGGAAACAGGTGGTGTTTATTCCCTTCAGTAAGGAAGGAAGACCTGTGCATCAGGGTGGTTTTGTACCTCTTCGAGGATAGAAGAGAAGGCCAGCTGTGGTTTGATGTGTAAGGGTCGTTGAGGGGGACAATACCCTTGATTAGTGAAATCTCAAGTTGTTGCTTGGGGACTGGACGTAGGACTCCTTGGGATAGGAGGTCCGAACCAAGACAAAATTTCATGTGTTATGTGATTGTGTGTCTGCTCTCTTGTCATTTCTCTATTACTAACACTAATAATCAATCTCAGTGTTTTTCTGTTAAGCATTTTTGTTGACAGGTTTTTTAATCTAAAAGGAATTTTTAGAATCCCATTCACCCCCCCCCCCCCCCCGGTTTGCTAGTTGGGCAACAAGTGGTATCAGAGCCAAGTCTCTTCAAGAAAGAAGATCTCACAATCTGAAGAGCAAAGATAAATGGTAGTTCAAGGGTATGCAGAAGGCCAGTCAGTCAACAGACCACCTCTATTCGATGGAGAAAATTACAATTATTGGAAGACAAGAATGGAGTTCTTTCTCCAAGGTCTCGATTTTCAACTGTGGTCCATCATAGAAGAAGGAGATCTAGTTGTTCTAAACAACAAAGAAAATTGGACAGATGATGATAAGAAGAAGATCTCTCTAAACTGCAAAGCTAAGAGTATATTGTGTTGTGCTCTTAGTAAGAAAGAGTTTAACATGATTTCAGTGTGTAAATCTGCTATGGAAATATGGGAGAAACTCAGAATCACTTATGATGGAACAGACAAAGTCAAAGAAACAATAATAGATATCTTGGTAGCTCAGTATGAGAGATTTCAAATGCAGCCAGGAGAATCAATTATGCAAATGTACAGCAGATTCACAGACATTACAAATGGTTTGGCTAGACTTGGAAAGAACTATGACATGGGAGACATGGTAAGGAAAATTTTGAGATCCCTACCAGCCTCGTGGACTCCTAAAGTAACAACCATAGAAGAAGCCAATGACCTAAAGAGGATGTCACTTGAAAAGCTTGTTGGGTCTCTAATGGCCCACGCGATAACACGGAAAGGCTTAGAGAGTCCTCCAGCAGGAAGAAGCACAACAACGCTCTCAAGGCTGCAGAAGACACATCTAGTGATGATTAGATGATGATAAAAGCAATGGGAGCAGTGAAGATGAGGAAGCATTTCTCTCCACTGCAAAGAATACTTGCCAAGAAAAAGTACCAGTCAGGGAGAAGATATTTTAAGAAAGGAAAGGATTTCAAGAAATCTGAAGTTAAGGACACTAAGAAATCAGAACCTATATGCTATGAATGCAAGAAGCCTGGACACATCAAGGCTGAATGTCTGAAGCTAAAGAAAACTGAGTTCAGGAAGAAGGACAGCTCGAAGAAATTCAAGAGGTACAAGAAGAAAGCCATGGCAGCTACATGGAGCAACGACAGTGACTCAGACATTGAGTCAAGCTCCAGTGAAGAAGAAGAAGAAAAGGCCAACCTGGCCTTCATGGAAAACATAGAAGAAAAGGTAACCTCTGTTTCCTCATTTACTTCCTGTAATGAATCTGATTCTGATAGTGTAGAAGATGCATTCAATGAACTATACAGTAAATACAAAGATGTGCGTAAATTATTAAAAACTACCAAGAAAAGTCATGCATGTTTAGAAATCACAAACTCAGATCTAAAATCTGAAACTGAGCAGTTAGAAAAACAAATATCAGAATTAAGAAGGAGAAATGAATTGTTATGTGAAGACCTAAAAGTTAAAAATAAACAAATAGCAAATTTGGAAAATCAGGAAACTTTAAATAAACTTAAAAAGGAAGTTGACACAATAACTAAGGAAAATGAATACTTAACTAATACAGTTGAAAAGTTTACAAATGGTAAATCAAATTTAATACTAAAAAGAGCTAGAAGATCAGGCAAGAAGAAGCACAGCTTAGGATATACTCCACCAGATAATGAAGAAACAATAGTTCATCCTAAAATTTATCCAACGTCAAAATTTGTAGCTGAACAAGATACTGAATATAAATCTAACTTTAAGTTCTTCCCAACTGAAAAAGTAAGTAGAATATCTTGCTGTAGTCATTGTAATAAGTTAGGACATACCAAAACAACCTGTACGACAAAACACTTAAAATGGGTTCCTAAAAGGAAAAATGATGAAACTAACCTTCAACGACCCAAAAGAACTTGGGTACCTATATCTTAGTGTTTTTATTACAGGGAAGCCTTAGAGCAATAAAGTGGTACCTAGACAGCGGGTGCTCAAGGCACATGACAGGCAATAGAAAGCT
Organism: Colocasia esculenta; assembly: GCA_014218235.1. NCBI lineage: Eukaryota > Viridiplantae > Streptophyta > Magnoliopsida > Alismatales > Araceae > Colocasia > Colocasia esculenta. The sequence continues at coordinate 202,588,874 of CM024753.1, forward strand.
ATTCTCGCTCATCAAAGATGAAGAAGGCACAGTGACTTATGGGGACAATGGAAAGGGTATAGTGGTCGGCTGTGGTTCGATAGAAACTCAAGGCAGAACTCTTATAGAAGATGTGTTGTGCGTTAAAGGTCTCAAGCACAACTTGATTAGTATCAGCCAAATGTGTGACAATGGTCACCAAGCCAGGTTTCAAGAGTCAAAGTGTATAATTATGAAAGATGGTGTAACAGTGTTTGAAGTCTGCAGAGAAAAGAATCTTTATGTGCTTCATCTAGAAGAGTTGAAGGATCAGGATGTATGCCTTGCAGCAAATAAAGACCAATTAGCTGAACTGTGGCACAAGAGATTGGGCCACTACAGTTTGGATGGAATCAGAAAATTGATCAAGCGAAATCTAGTGGAAGGCTTGCCCAAAATAAGCTTAAGGTTAGAAGGTGTGTGTGAACCTTGTGCAAAAGGGAAACACACAAAATCATCTTTCAAGTCAAAAATAGTTGTAACCACCTCCAAACCATTAGAGCTACTGCATATGGATTTATTTAGGCCGATGAAAACCACCAGTCTTGGAGGAAAGAATTTTGGATTTGTGATAGTGGATGATTATTCAAGATTCACTTGGGTATCATTTTTGGAGCATAAAGATGACAAGTTTGACAGCTTTGTTAAGTTCAGTAAGAAAGTTCAAAAGGACAAGAAGTTCAACAAAATTAGTATTCGATCAGATCATGAAGGAGAATTTCAAAATGAAAAATTTTCAGAATTCTGTGATGATCAAGGAATTGAGCATAATTTCTCAGCACCAAGGACACCACAGTAAAATGGAGTAGCTATGAGGAAGAATAGAACATTATTGGATATGGCCAGAACCATGTTATCAGAATACAATCTTCCTAGATATTTCTGGGCTGAAGTAATCAACACAACATGTTACATAATAAATAGAGTGATGATCAGGCCAATCTTGAAGAAGTCAGCGTATGAACTTTACAAGCAAAAGAAGCCCAAGATCAGTCACTTTAGGACGTTCGGTTGCCCTTGCTTCATCCACAATAATGGTAAGAGAGATATTGGTAAGTTAGATTCTAAATCTGATGAAGGAATATTCATGGGGTATGCTTCTAAACCTAAAGGTTATAGAGTCTTTAATAAACAAAGCTTATTAATTGAGCAAACTGTCCATGCTATTTTTGATGAATCTAACACTTCCTTGAGAAATGAAGTAGATAGTGATGATGATAATGCAGAAAAAATATCTAAGAAACTGAAGGATACATCTATCGAGGATAATGAAGATCCACCCTTGGAAGAATTACAACAGAAAGAAATATCTCATAATGATCTTCTAAAGGAATGGAGATACAAGAAGGATCATCCAAGAGACAACATTATTGGAGATCCATCTGTCGGGGTAAGAACAAGAGGTAATATTATCCCTTGTGACTATTTAGCATTTGTTTCTCAAATTGAGCCGAAGACAGTCAATGAAGCACTGTCTGATGAATCTTGGATAATGGCCATGCAAGATGAACTTAATTAGTTCAAGAGAAACCAAGTTTGGTCCCTTATTCGGAGACCATCAGATCATCCTGTGATTGGCACCAAATGGGTGTTCAGAAACAAATTGGATGAAGCTGGTATTATCACTAGAAACAAGGCTAGACTGGTTGCTCAAGACTATTCCCAAGAGGAAGGCATAGATTTCGATAAAATCTAGGCACCAGTGGCTAGACTAGAGGCTATTAGAATTTTACTTGCTTACGCATCTGCATTAGGGTTATAACTTTTTCAAATGGATGTAAAATCTGCATTTTTAAATGGCTATATAAAGTAGGAAGTCTATGTAGAACAACCTCTTAGTTTTGATGATGTAGATTTTTCAAATCATGTTTTCAAATTGCATAAAGCTTTATATGGTTTAAAGCAAGCACCTAGAGCATGGTATGAAAGGCTTAGTTCATTTTTATTAAACTATGATTTTATCAGAGGACAGGTAGATAACACTTTATTTATTAAATCAAAAGTCAAAAATATATTGCTTGTGCAAATCTATGTGGATGATATAATATTTAGATCTATTGATGAATCTCTGTGCAAGTACTTTGAAAAGCTTATTCAGGGAGAATTCGAAATGATGATGGGGGAGCTAAATTATTTCCTTGGACTTCAAATCAAGCAAGGCAAAGAAGGCACACACATCTGCTAAGCGAAATACACCAAGGAATTATTAAAGAAATTTAGTTTCGACAATGCAAAGCCACTATCCACACCAATGAGCACATCTACAAGGTTAGACAGTGACAAAGATGGTAAGAAAGTAGATCAAAAACTCTATAGAGGTATGATAGGATATCTACTTTATTTGACTACTAGTCGTCCTGATATTTTATTTAGTGTATGCATGTGTGCAAGGTATCAGGCTGATCCTAAGGAATCTAATTTAATATCTGTCAAAAGGATCTTTAGATATTTAGCTAGAACTCAAGATCTAGGCTTATGGTATCCAAAATTATGCAAAATTAGTTTAGTAGGATATTTTGATGCTGACTATGCTGGATACAAAGTAGATAGAAAAAGCACCAGTGGAAGTTGTCAATTTCTTGCAGGATGCTTGATTTCATGGTCCTCAAAGAAACAAAATTTAGTAGCACTATCAACAGCTGAAGCTGAGTACGTGGCTGCTGGAAGCTGTTGCACTCAACTTCTATGGATAAAACAACAGGTTGAGGATTATAGACTGCACATCAAGACCATTCCATTGCTGTGCGACAACACCAGTGTAATAAATCTCACAAAAAATCCAGTTCAGCACTCCAAGACAAAACATATAGAGGTTAGATATCATTTTATTAGAGATCATGTAGCAAATGGTAATATAAATATTTCTTTTATAGATACATTAAATCAGTTAGCAGATATCTTTACAAAGGCCCTACCTGAAGAGAGATTTACATCTCTTAGAAATGAATTAGACATGTGTAGTTTGTAATAGATTTTTCTGCATATGACTAAAATAATAAAATTTTCAGAATAATGACTATTCTCTCCTTGAAATTAAGAAAATCCCTTTACTGCTTGCATCATAAATTGATCTGATGGTTCAATATTCAACAAGTCTTTATCTCATGCGAAATCGTCTCTTTTTGTCGTTTATCGCATTTATTGCTATGTCCTTTCAAATGCAACTTTATCTTTCGCTTTTAATCCCACAATCTATGCCATATTGATTCCACTTTTCTCTCTCATCTCTTTCGACCGGCCTGGAACGATAAACCCTATCGATTCAGGCATCTCCTCTATGAGATTTCAAAAGAATCCCCCTGTTCGCGCCAAAATCTCTTGAGGGCTTATGTTCTACTCCTTCCCAAGATCATCCAGAACCTTTCCCTACTAAAATGTCTCCGACACTGTTGGCGGTTACAACACCGCATTCCTCACAGCAAAGCAGCAAGAGAGGTTTACGGTAGTGAAGACGATGCTGTACGGCAACAAGGCAGTGGATGTAGCTAATTTGGAGAAGAATGAAATGCACAGTGTGGTAGCAGCAATGTAGAGGATGAAATGGACCAAGATGGTGAAGGCTTTCTATACCTGTCTAAAATCCGAAGAGGACGGGTCCCTAACCTCCATAGTCAAAGGTATTTCTATCCACATCACATATGATTTGTTGGAGAGTCTGTTTGGAGTGTCTACCAGTGGTCGCAGTGGGGTAGACATCGTCGACAATCAGGTCAAGGGTTTGGGGATTATTGGTACCGAATACAAGCTAAAGGATGGAAAGATTGACATTAATTAGTTGAATACCTTCAACTGGATTCTGCACTTCATTATTTGTCAAATTCTAGTGCCCAAGAGCGCTACTTTCTCCACTTGCCCGAAGGCAGAATCCGACATGATGTTCTGGGCGATTCAGAACCAAGACATAAATATGGCAGAGGTGATTATTGAAAGAATGAAGTTAGCTACTGCAATGGTTTGGGACAAGAAGAACAAGCTCAAAGTGTCCCTTCCTTATGCTCACCTGCTGACAAAAATCTTCCAACATTATAATATTGATTTGAATGGTGAAATTTTGGAGAAGATGGGCCAGGCTATCAGAGGCAGAAGTTTGAAGAAGAGCGGCTTTTCTCTAGTCGCAGGTGTTTAGACAAAGACTTCAGTTGCTGAAGGTGAAGCAATCATCGGAGAAGCTCAAGAAGTTCAAATTCCAGTGGCAGAGGAAGAAGTAGCTGTAAGAATTGAAGCCCCTATTGCAGAAACTCCAGCTATTCCAGCAGTCCAATATCAGCAAGAAGAAGTCAAGACAAAGATGCCAGTGGTCCAAGAAGAGCAAGAAGAAGCAGCAGCAGATGTACGAGTTGAATATTCAGTGGCCAGTGAAAGTAGAGTAGAGGATATTCCTCCTGAACTCATTGAGCTCGTTGGGCAATCCTTAGAGGTTGAGACCCCTTCGACAGTCGTTCCAGCAGTTATTGAAGATATTTTGAATACTGTCGCTAATATTCAGGGGGAGCAAGAAGCAGTTGTTTCTGCAGTTGTGGCACCAGGCCACAGCGATGTTCCAATGGAAGATGCTCCTATTTAGGGGGAGCATGTAGTTGAAAAGGAAGTTGAGACTCAGGAGGGAGCCTGCAGTTAATGCTCCTGAGCATTTGTTTCAGGAAGGGGTCATGGAGAGCCCCTCAGATGAAGATAGTGATAATGTGGCACCAGTGACTAGAGCCAGTGATAAAGGTAAAGGTGTGGCCACTGCAGTTCCACTTCTTTCTAATAAGGCACACCGAAAATCAAGGAATAAAAAGCTCAGAGTCAACATGAAGCCAATAATTGAGAGATTTTATACTCAATGGCAAATTCTTTGCTCTGTGCAGTCAGATATTTCATCTATTTTTATGAGCTAGAGCTCTGCAGTCAATGAGCTAGGTATGGTCAAAACTGCACTAAGGTGGATGAAAAATGAGTTGGGAAGTATGAAATCTTTAATGACAGATCTTTTAGTTTTGGTGAGGGCGCAAACTCCTGCCCCTCCTGCTCCCACTCCTGCCTCTTCAGAGCCGTCAGGGCCAGTTCCAACAGAAGAAGTTCGGCCATCAGGGCCAAGAAATGAGGAAGCAGTTTGGCCATCAGGGCCAGTTAATATTGAGGATTCAGGGCCAAAGATTGGTGAAGAATCAAGGCAGTTTGAGCAAGATCAGGCAACATCAGGGCCACTAGGGCCATCGGATGAGCAGTCTGAGCCACCAAGGCCAGTCATGGATGAGTCTGGGCCACTAGGGCCGATAGAATCAGAAGTTGTACCTGCAAGAGTTGAAGACCAGCCTGCCACCTTCAAACAACCTCTTCCCAAACATGTTTCCTCACCTACTCCATTTCCTACCACAACCTCCTCTTCTCCTACTATCTCCACATTCATTCCTCCTCTTCCTTCCGAGGCACCTCCAACCTCATCCTCCTCAGCTGTAGCCTCCTCCTCATGTCCTTCATTAGATGGACCATCCATACCACCTCCCTCTACTGATTACTCTTTCCTTCATCCTCCTACTCCTCCCTTTTTTGTCACCATCATTCCTGAAGGTGCTCAACTTGCCCATGTCACTATTCAGGACATCAAAGATGAGTTTGAAGTAGCCATACTTCGCTCAATCCTGTCAGTTGGTAGTCACATTCATAAGATAGGCTCTTCCATCCATGCTCCTAAAAAGAGAAAAATCTATTCCAGTCTTGCCATTTCTTCTGAGCCTCATTTTCTATTTCTTTGGTTTTATCTCACTCTTGAAAATCGAAGAAGGTCTATCTATTGTGAATTCCTCCAGAAATCCACATTTGCCACTATCTTTGGACTTCCCCATCTCAACCTCACTGAACATTTAAATATTGTTCTCCCTCTCTCTTCTCTCTCCAAAGCTGAACAATAAAAAATTTTCTCCTTGACTGAAGCTAAAACTGAAGAACAGTGGGCTTGGGGCCAAAAATCTCTGTACAATAAATTCATGCTTGCAAGGTCAGCCAGATTCCCACCCAGAGATCATCCCTTGACTCTCTCTGAGTGGTTTGCGATTCATCACAAGAACACTTGGGGGCCATTCATCTAGAAAGAGATCAAACTTATCAGGTATTTTCAGATGTTCAATGATTACTGCTACCTTAATAAACTGCCCGAAGTTCAGCTTGGCCAATTCTGGCAAGCCATTTCTCTTCTTAGTTCGGATATTGCTCATTCCACCTCCATCCAAGTGGATTTTGCCACATTGGCAATTCCAGATGTTGTGTTTCTACCTCCTCTTCATTCCTTAGTCATGGAATCTGCTGTGGGTATGATGATCTTTGAAAGATTTGCAAGAGTAATAGGTAGAATTTCAGTGCAGAAAGGAAATTCTCTTGCCTTCCACAGATTCCTCTACCGGGAATATCACTTGGGCCACATCAATTCTGATGTCCTTGCCCCTCTTCTGTCTGAATGTGAGTGGCTATCTCCATCAGACTGGGAAAAATTGTACCCTCTCACTGCTCAGCAGTTTGTTGATCTCAATGCTTCTCAAGCCAAATCAAATCAACCTCCTCTGTTTGCTGCAGAATTTTTAGATCTGAATTTCATTCACCTTGTTCGAGATCCTTATGATTCATGGGTTGAGAGATACAAGGTGTATGTGGCTATGAGAAAGGAACTGAAGCAGCATCAGATCGTCTACCCCATAACCATAGATCAATTTCTTCAGCATGCCAACTTTGGCACCTCATGCTCCTACAAAATGTCTCTGGGCAAAGATGAGTATGGAAATTTTATGGAAGCTCAGAGGCAGTTGCACATCTAGAGGATGGCTCCTGTTATGGGACCTTCCTACTCTATGGTTTATGGAGCCTTTCAAAGTTATTTTGAAGAGCAGAAACATAAGGCTTGGCCGATCATTACTCACCATGCCTCTCTCATGTCCCCTGCCTTCTACATTTCTGTATCTCCTCAGTGATATGATATAATATCTCTTTTGGCTCCCATTTATCTTTCCTCTGTTCTTTCTTGCATACTTTGATTCTTTTTGCTTCATGACAAAAAGGGGGAGAAAATAAAACATTCTGAAATACATACTTAAATTTATCTCATAATTAAACTTATTTCAGTAAATTACGTGTCATGCCTTGTTATGTTTTGTCATCACCAAAAATGGGGAGATTGATGATCAGTCCATCCCCATATAATTTTATTTAATTATATACAATTTTAGTGATTAAAAAAACCCTAACAATTATTTCCTAACAAGTTTTTATGAAGTTCATCCACATGAAATAAATCAAGCCAAATCTATAAGTAATTCTTACACTATATCATTTAAAGTTCAGAGCATGCATTTCTTCTAAGTATATAACAATTTCCTTATAAGCATAACAATTTCATAAATATCGTATAACGATTTTATAAGTATCGCATAACGATTTCATAAGTATCACATAACGATTTCCTTATAAGCATAACGATTTCATAAATATCGTATAACGATTTCATAAGTATCGCATAACGATTTCCTTTATAAGCATAATGATTTCATAAGTATCTTATAACGATTTTTTAAGAGAAACATCGATTTTGGTCTCAGAACAACTCGATAAGTTACACAACGATTTGATCGTTGTAACGATTCGATAAGTTACACAACGATTTGGTCGCTGTAATGATTCGATAAGTTACACAATGATTTGGTCGCCCTAACATTTATTAAGAGAAACATTGATTTCGGTCTCAGAACGATTCGATAAGTTACACAACGATTTGATCGCTGTAACGATTCGATAAGTTACACAACGATTTAGTCTATGTAACGATTTGATAAGTTACACAACGATTTAGTCAACATAATGATTCGATAAAGTAAAAGAACGATTTATTCATACAACGATTTGTTTGTACAACGATTTGTTTATGATTGAATAACGATTTGTTTGTACAACGATTTATCTATATTTGTACAACAATTTGTGTTCACAATGATTTGCTTCTACTTAGACAACGATTTGCTTAAACAATGATTTTATAAGTAGAACAATGTCTCATTGACACAACGATTTCTTATCATTGATCTCATGAATAGATCTATTATTCTCATGATATTCAAATATACTTTCAAATATCTTGGAGTTCGAAGTCTTCCCGCGTATATCTCTGTATCTTGTATTTACTATGACTGTACACAGTTCTGTACGTCGTATTGAATGCAAATCTTCACCTATGATAAAACAGCAAACACTTTATCAGGTGACAGAATGTTATTTCTATTTTGGTGTACACTTCTATTACATGGTTCCTAACGTTGACTGACGAGCATAGAGACAGTCTAGTTGTCTATGGTTTGTCATTTATTATGTGCAGGTCTCTGACAGTACAAGATCTTACAACGTTGGACAACTAGAAGTAAAGGATATCTGGATGAATCTTCTCTTTGCGTGCATGTCTCAAAGAGCATTTATGACTGGAAGCTTTTCCATAGACCATGCAATCTAACGAGCTTGAAACCAAGAGACAACAGACACTTCAACGAATATATTTTTCAAGAGAGGATTTATAGAAGACTGATGATACCATGCCCTGCCAATTTAGCAGCGGAATAAATCGTGGAGGCATGAACAACGTGTATGGTAACGTAGATTGCACATACATTCGCAAATATCAGAGCAACTAATGAACAGTTATTGCAATAAACTCTTTATTTTATTGATAATTCATCTAAACTATTACAACCACTAATTCTGAGCCGAAGCATAGGGCTCATTAACATCATGACAACTGGAAAGGGTAATTAAGTAAATATCTAATTATACTCTAAGATAGTAATGACACTTCGTCGCTATGACTCCTGGTCGCTCATCACTCCAGTCCATTCCCATTGGTGTGCGTAGGGTCATCACCTGACTTACCTAAAACACATACAACAAAAGCACAGGGTGAGCGATAACGCTCAGTAGGACTTAATATCTCATGTAAACAAGCTTGCTTTAAATAATTAATATCTTGTAAGACAGGATAACTAAGAGAATGATCAAAATATAACCAAGAGAGCAATAGAATATGATGGCAAAAGAATGATAAAACTTCCAATAGAGATATTACAAATCTAGTATGATAAATGATTGGCCATGTAATAAAATAGTGTATATGGTTGCACCACGGTGCACTAGTAGAGATAACATCTATGGTCGAGCATTTTGTCAACCCAGAGAACGATAGCATAGTGATTGATATATTGATTGTCATAAATTAAATTGTGATTGTTATTAAATGGCAGTGGATGCATGCCGTACACATTCTGATCATGTAACCCTTGCAAGGACATAGCACTCTTCGGGAGCTCCTCCCAGGACCAGACCGAGCCCTATTGCTTTGGCATATAGTGCTTGCTTGTTTAATTTAGACAATCAATTGTATGGCCAAATAGAGTACTAAGAAATAGATGAGAGTACTAGATGAGATAGATGAGAGTGTAGAGAGAACGCGAACAGATGGGAGGATATAGATAGTAGACGAGATAGGGACAATATCGTAAAAACATGAGAAACAACGATAGTCACAGTTGCACGACACACCCTAGTGGACCGACAGTCTGGTAGAAGTCACCACCGCCCACTAGCCGTGCTATGAACACAGGCTAGATGGTCCACGTGATCACAAGATAAGGAGAGAACACACTAAGGCCATAGATTGTTCTGATCCCTAAGGTGTAACGGGTTTTGAGGTACAACCAGCTCGTCAGCAATGGACGTGTGCCAAAGCCAAGGAGACTTATGGAGGCCTTGCCAAGGAGTCCCTGGCCCAGTTGAGAGTATTCTCGATGGAGAGGTGGTCCAAGTCAAGAGAAAGTGTGTAACGAAACGATGTTCGCCTTGCCTCGAGTGCTCGAAGGCAGAGGGACGCGATAACGGTGTACAAATCGCGCGAATAAAATAAAGACATGTGTCATTTAAATAATAGGAAAATTAGGTAATTAATTTTACTTAATTACTACATACATTGTGAGTAATTTAATAGGCTCAAATGGCAAACACTAATGATATGTGTGTGCAAGTGTAGAGAGGTCGTGAGAATATGATAAGTCGTGCTTACGGCTTTTAAATTAATAAGAATTATTTAAATATTATCAAATAAGAATATTCAGGTTGATTATTAAGCTTAATAGTACATGGTTTAATTTGTACAAGGGTTAAATGACAATAAATAATGTTTATTGCGTGCACATGTAGAGAGGTCATGAGAGTAAGATAATTCGTGCATTAGGTTTTTAATTAATGGAAATTATATAAATATTGCCCATTAAAGGTTAATCGGGTCGAAAGGTTGATAACGGTGTTCAATTATAATTAAACAATGGCTAAATAGCAATTTAAGCAGGGGTATATAAGCAAAATAGGGTGCTGGCCGAAATGGTTAAATCGCGGCGGGGGTCACGGACGCGATTCCTGTCACAGTGGTCGGCCTGGGCACGACAACTGAACTGGCTGGCCCAGTCCGGTTCACGCTGGAATCACGGCAGCATTGGCCGCCGCGTTTCTAACGCGACCTGTGATCCAGCCGCGACCCTCCTGGTATCGCGGCGGGTCGGGTCGCCGCGATATCAGAAAGGGGTCCGGCCCTTTTTATTTTTCCAGAGTTGGCCCTGCTTGATACATGGTACTTATAAATTCAATATAAAATCACACAATGATCCAAAAATCACAAAAATAGTTTTAAACGAAATTAGACACATAGATCTATTAACATGCATGATTAATTTTAAAATAGACAAGGTTTATGTATGCTTTGATCAAGTGACATTTCAGTAACATAAACATATGCAGACAGGGTTCAATGAATTAATTAGAGATGAATACATGATGAAAATTAGGTAAGCGAGGGACGTTTTAAAGCTAACATGATGTAGTATTTATGAGAATTTTCTCATGGCATGGGGTCATGTATGCTCGAGGTTTAAGAGTAAACATGAAGGGTCAGGAACATGGAACTGACAGGGATTCAAATAATTAATTCTCCCTCATGGGAGATCGAAATGGAGCGAAGGGCTTTTGCTTGGGAACATGAAACCTTCCTAGGATAATTTTTACACAGATTTGGCTTGAGAGATTGCCTACCTTTCACGTGTTTAAGAAATCCTAGGGTTTGAAGACGAGGTACAAGATGAAATCCTCTTGCTCCAAGCTCCTTCCTTCTTGCTCCTCTCGTCCTGAGCTCCTCTCTTCATCCCCTAGAGCTCCAGCATTGATCTATGGGGTGATAGGGCCGAATTGGGGTGTGTATGGCTTCGTTTAAGAGTCCTACTCTTCTAAAACTCTTCCTTTTCCTTAAATTTTGAATTTCTCTTTTTATCATCTAAATTTTCTCCTTTATCTCCTAATTAGGGCTAAGAAGGTGCAGCTTAAACATACCTTCGTGACCATGACTAAAGTCATCTATATCATGAAATGGAAGTATTCATCATCGCATTGTCCACAATCCTCTTCTACCTGGTACTCAGGATACAATCTAGGTTTAACCTTACAAACAACCCACAATTTAGACCTGGTTGTTGTTCTTGTATTGGGATATGTCATAAAGTATACTTGTTGTGCTTGTGCTGCCAGTATAAATGACTCATATATTCCCAACTTTGACCTATGTTTTATATTTACGATGGCTGACATCTTATCTATTCTTGTGGCTGTGGGATCAAACCAATGATACTTAAATAATGTAACTGTGTTATCTATGCCTAGATATGTTACCTCTAATACGTCCTCAAGGATTCCATAATAGTCAAGTTCACTCTCAGCATAGGTACTACCTTTCACACACACCCCATTGTTCATGGTAAGATGTCAGCCAAATGCACGTCTAAGATGTCCAAATATGGACAACTAATCCGCTGCACTGACTTGTCCCCCATCATCATTACGAGGTGGTTGAGTATGTCGAGTTTGAATATAAGGCTCAAAATACATGGAAGAAAAATTTGATATCTCTTCTAAGATGTATGCCTCACAAATTGAACCCTCCACTCTCGCTTTATTTCGAACCTTCTTCTTAAGATCAAACATACATCTGTCAAAGTAGATTATGCTAATTACTCTAAATGTATTAAGATCAAAAAATACCACATATATATATATATATACCTTTCAAAGGGATACATTCAACGGTACTGCACAGGACCACCAACTCGGATTTCATAGGGCAAATGTATTATCAAGTGTTCCACGCAGTCAAAGAACGTTGGTGGGAATATCTTCTCTAGATGACATATTATACTGGTCACAGACTCCTCAAGTTTCTGCACCTCATCCACAAGTACTTCTGATGCACACAATGTTCTAAAGAATTTACTTAGCTCAGTAAAGGAAGCCTATATGGGTTTGTCAAGCATGTCACAGAATGCTATGGGAATCAATTGTTGCATGAATATGTGATAGTCATGACTCTTCATACCATACTATCGTCTGTCATCTACGTTAACAGAGTGAGCAATGTTAGACACATATCCATCCGGGAATCTCAAACGTTGCAACCACCGGCATATCTCCTTAATTTGCTTAGCTCTAAGGACATAAGTTGCTCTTGGTTTGAACACTTTGCCATTAAGCTCTTGTAGCTCCAACTCTGGCCTTCTACAAATGAATTGTAAGTCCATTCTAGCCTTCACAGTGTCCTTTGTTTTTCCTTTTACATTCATAATAGTATTAAACACATTGTCAAACACATTTTTCTCTACATGCATGACATCTAAATTGTATCGAATTAATAGTGTTGACCAATATTGTAGTTCTCAAAATATAGATTTCTTCACCCAATTATGATCCTTTCCAAATCTAGAAAATGGTTGAGAACTCCAGCCATCATTCACCCCATCTGGAAAGTACTGTAGTCATCTCTGTATCTCGATGCCACTCAACCGTACAGGCGGACCCTCTCTCTCAACTATGCCCTTTCGGAATGCATTCCTTTGGTGTCAAAATGGATGGTCGTTGGGTAAAAATCGACGGTGGTAGTCAAACCAGCATGGCTTTCCAGTATGAGTCAATCTAAATGACTTTGTATCCTCCATATAGTATGGACATGCCAGTCGCCCATGTGTACTCCAACAAGAAAACATGTCATATGTCAGAAAGTCAATGATCGTCCACATCACAGCCTCCCGCATATTGAAAATTTGTTTTCGATGTGCATCATAGGTGACGACCCCTACATTCCACAACATCTTCAATTCATCAATCAACAGCCTCAAGTATACGTCCAAATTTTGGCTTGGTGACCTCGGCCCAGGGATGAGTAAGGACAACAAAAGATAAGGACGCTTCATACACATACTTGGCAGAAGGTTGTATGGGGTTACAAACACCGGCCAACAAGAGTAAGGGCTCATTTTGTTCCCAAATGGGGTTAATCCATCTGTACAAAGCCCCAACTTGACATTTCTCACCTCCTTTGCAAATGTCGAGTGAGTACGATCAAAATGGATCCAAGCTTCAGCATCTGCAGGATGCATGACTTTGTCTTCACCATGGCGGACTCTGTATCCATGCCTCCTCATATGTCTAGCAGTCTTAGATGACATATATAGTCATTGCAGTCTCGGTGAAAGGGGAAAGTAGCAAAGTGACTTGTAAGGAACTTCTTTTGCCTTCGCACCAACAACCCCACCCCTCTTTGGCTTAAAACGTGCATGTCCACAAATTGAACACGATATACTATTCACCTCATCATTATAATATAACATGCAGTGGTTCAAACATGCATCTATTCTTTCATAACCTAATCTAGTTCTTTTACCATACTCTTTGCACGATATAAATTTTCTAGCAATTTCTTAGTTTTTGTTAACATACTCTTCATGATCAAGCACATACGATTAAAACAAGATTCACTCATGTTATATTCAGACTTCAGATTCAATAATTGTAGTACTACAGATAAAACTGTATGACTCTCACAGCCATCCCACAATGGTTGATCAACATCTCTGAGTAAGATGTAAAATCTACTGGCTTATTCATTCGGTGATTTCTCATTGGCAACACCTGCAGCATCGAAGTTCATATCTATATGAAAATTAACTCTGGGACCAACAACATCAAAAACCATATTAACATAACTGTTGTCTTCAACCTCCTCACCCATTGTTCTTATGCTTGCCCAAAATGGTTCACCATGCACAGTCCAGTTCATATAACCACTAACAAAGCCCTTTGTATATAGATGACGGGTTACATCATATGGATCATGGAACCGCTTATTCTTACATAATGCACAAGGGCAACGAATACGACCTTGAGGATCTACTATATTAACATTTCGGAGTGCAAATTCAATTAATCCATTAACACCATCTCTAAATTCCCTCGATATTTTTTTGTTGACTATCCTATGGTACATCCACTCATGAATTGCAGACATTCTTCCTGTAAATTCAAAGAAAATACATAATATGCATCATTTGTAGACAACCCGACAAATGGTCAGACAATTCAAGAATTTAAATGTATATATGTATCCCTTATTATAGAATAAACTATGCATATATAGAATCATAATTTACCAAAAAAAAAAAACCCACACGATCACCAACCTCCCCTCCCTGGCCAACCCCCCTGCCACCGCCACCTCCCCTCCCTGCCACCAAGCCTCAACACCACAACCACCTCCTTGGGCAGCCCTCCCTGGCCAGCCCCAATACCCCGGCCACCCTCCCCTCCCTGGCCAGCCCCCACACCACCAACACCCTCCCCTCCTTGGCCAGCCCCCCTGCCACCATCACCTCCCCTTGTTGGGTTCTCATGTTGAGAAGATTGAGCTCACATTCTAATTAATCAATACAACATGTTTTTGATGATGAACATTAATGAACATTGATGTGCAATGATGTACAATGCAAACAAGTGATAAACAATGTGAATTGAGTTTTAAATGCATGAGATCTTCAAACAATAACTTGTCATAACAACTTGGTACAATACTTGATTTTATGCTCATAATATCTCACTAATCATGTTTACGTTTGTAGGAGATATACCATGCAAGATATGTGCCAAAAACAAGCTTGAAAGTTGAAGAAAAAGTCAAAAGACAAGGTACCTATCGACAGCAAGCAAGGACCTGTCGACAGATACAATCAGTCAGAAAGCACCAGTTCTACCGGTATTGCCTGTCGACAGCAGGAGTTCCCCTGTTGACAGATTCAATCAGTCCGAAGATCAAAAGTTCTGGAAGGCCTACGCCTGTCGACAGCAGCAGACCACCTGTCGACAGATGCACACAGTCAGAGCCTTCAGCCTTCTCGTTCTTCACAAACTGTCTACGCCTGTCGACAGCAGATGCAAGACCTGTCGACAGACAAACCGAAATCAAATTACGGGAAGTTTTGCAAGTTGCCAAACTTAGTGTTTCTATGGAGTACGACTCTCCATATGTTAACACTCATATATAAGCAACTTTTTGCAACAAATTTCGTACACAAGCAGCCTCCTTCAAAGAACCCTAAAGAGCTCTCCAGAAAACCTTTGTTCTGCTGCTCTGCTTCAACCTACCGCCCAAAACCAAGAACGAAAGACTTTTGCAGCGGAAGGTGAAGTCCGGACGTCTTGGATTCAAGCATCTACATCAATATCTGATCTCAAAGTCGAAGCTTGGACTCCAGGAGGACGTTCAGAGGAAGAGTTTGCTTATTGGATTTGTTCTTCAACTCTCAAACCCTTCCCTGTTCTTTCTATTCCATACTTGTGTGTGTGTGTGGTGTTTCAAGCGGTTGTTGTGCTTGATACACGTGTGTGTGTTAATCTGATCATAGGTTCACATCAGATAAACACGTGTGTGAGTTGTAGTTCGTAAACTAGCTCATAAGCAGGTGATTCTGCGTGTGTGTGTGGCCCGTGGATGTAGGATACACGAGTTGTGTACTCCGAACCACGTAAAATCTACGTGTCTCATGGTTTGCACGAATTTGCGTTAGATGTTTGGTAGGCACGACACATTTATACACGTTTGAGTACTTGCTTATCCATCTATCAATCACTCACACGCATCCACACATAGTTTGATCATTGCTAACACTTTAATTCTCTGTGCTATTGCAAAAAGAGGGCGTTATGCTTTTAAATTGTCCGTAATCTATTCAACCCCCCTTCTACATTACCATTTAGGGAATTCCACATCTCTTCACCCCTCCTTGCCCCCAAGCCCCAACACCTCGATCACCCTCCCCTCCCTGGGCAACCCTCCCTAGCTAGTCCCCATGCCACCAACACCCTCTCTTCCCTGGCCAGCCTCTGTTAAAAAAATAATAAATCTTAAAGATAGATTGAGATGTTTGGCATATGCCCTGATACCCTCTGTTAAAAAAATAATAAATCTCAAAGTGAAACATGAGAACTGATATGTGAGACGACGAAACAATCAAATAAGAACCAACTGTGACAAACTACACAAAAGGATGTCTCCACCTCCTCTTGCCCATCAAAAGGGGGAAAAGAGTATTCCTTTTCTCCACAGATTCCGAATTACTATAATCAAAAGGGAAAAAGCATCCCATTTTTTCCCCATGAAATTCCAATGTTGTGTGACAACACAAGCGTAATTAACCTGACCAAGAATCTAATTCAACATTCAAGAACCAAGCACATTGAGGTCAAACATCATTTCATCAGGAACCATGTAAGTAATGGAGATATTTTACTTGAATTTGTCTCTACAGATAATCAATTAGCTGATATATTTATTAAACCTCTCCCTGAAGATAGATTTACTTCAATAAGAAGAGAATAAGTATGTGCAATCCTGATTAGAAATGTACTCTTTACTACACTGTATGCTTATTTCATCGCAAATATTTCTAAGTCCCGAGTCTGCGACTCTCATGAAGTCGGAGTCCTACACTGCGACTCTCATGAAGTCGGAGTCCTACACTGCGACTCTCATGAGGTCGGAGTCCCATACAGCGACTCTCCTGAAGTCAGAGTTATCCACTACGACTCTTATGAAGTCGGAGTTTATGTTTATTTTTTTTTAAAAAAAAATTATTATTAAGGGCAATTAATTGTAACCGTTCACTCAGTTGATCATAGCCATTCATATCCTCATCTACGGCCCGTTACATATTCCCCTTTCTTTATTAAGACCTTTTCTTCTCCCATTCCAAATCACCCTTTCAAAACGTCTCCGACTCTCCTACTGTCTTCCTCCTGGTTTCCGCGCTTGTTCTTCACTCCGACAGAACTGTCTACGAATCCTCTGTAGAATCTCTCCATTTCTCTGAAGAAAGGTAGGTTCTTTAGCCTTTGTGAACCTTTTCGACATCTCCTCTATCATCCTTCTTAGTCTTTTTCTTCGCTTTTGTCTAGATGGTCTCATCTAGGGCTCCGGAGGGAACCCTCTTCATCCCAGAGCAGTTCCAACGGTTGTCTTCAGCCAAGGCTTCTATTTGCCCATGAAAGATTGTAGATTTTAGTCAGTTAACTAGTAGGCTTGGGTGGGTAGCTGAAACCCTAGAGACTATGGGCTGGTCAAAGCTATGCCAGGTCAGTGAACCGACCTTCGAGGGTGCTCTGAAAGCTTTCTACCTTTCCCTCCAAGTCTATGCAGATGGGTCAGTTACAGATTCAGTAAAATGGACAAATTACAGTTTCAGAGGATCTGTTAGTAGAAATCTTGGATTGCCCCAATTCCGGACACCGGATTAGTGAGGCAGTGTCCTTTGAGAAGCAAAGAGTAGGGGTTATTGGTAGTTTAGGATCTCTCTCGAAGAAAGGGCTCCTAGTCAACGAGCTCCCAGCAGTAAAGAGGATCCTTCACTCTATCATCACCACCATTATCACCCCTAGGGCTGACACTCATTCCTCCATCACTGCTAGAGATGGTAGTTTGTTGTTTTGGGCAGTTCAAAAGCATAGGGTCAACCTGCCCTCCATTTTCTCGGAGAGGATGGCAGGGTCTAAGAACTTGCAAGAGTCTCTCCCCTATGAACCCCTCCTAACCCTTATATTCAAGAGATTTTCCGTTGATTAAGTGATGAATTTCGGTTGCTATAAAGGAGAAAATTGGGCTTTCAACTCTAAGGAGAAGCCACTACATTTAGGAAAATAAGGCACAAAACTTTTGGACTAAGGACTCTATTCCTAAGTGCTCACATGAAGTATTTCCTGCACATAGTTCCTCCTCCATTCCTTCAGTTCAGCCTCCTGAGATTAGAAGTGAGGAAGTCATAATAGAAGTACCAGTGGTAGAACCAGAAGTAGTTAAGGCTCCTGTCCCATCCTCAGACCAAGATGTTCATGAAGAAACCATCAATCAAGTTCTAAGGGATCTAAGGGACAAGGAAGTGGCTCAGGAAGAGGATATCTCTAGCACCACTCCAGTAGAGCCTTCCTTTGAAGAAATCTACCATGTCTCTCCACCTCTCGTTGAGACCCAGCCTAGGTCTCAGGGGGAGACTAGCAGGAATGTGGATGATGTAATGGATTTGATCTTAAAGCAACAAGAGATGTTGACAGTTTTGCAAATGCAAATCCAGCAGATAGATGTCAAGTTTGATTTTATGTCTAAGGAGGTCCAGCAGATGAATGACCTATTATTACAGTTGGTGTGCCAACAAGGCACAAGTAGTTCTCATGCTCCCCCAGCTATTCACACTGAGGAGCAATAACCAGAGCAGCAGCAACAGCATGAGGAAGAGCTTCCATAGCCAGACAAGCCTGCAGTATAGCCTAGTAGAGGCCCAACAGTAGAGCCAGATCAGACTCAACAAGAGCAGCAACATGAGTCAGTTTCTGAGCAGCCTTTTGAGCCTCAAGATCAATCTATGGAGAAAGAAGCCGATCCCAAGGTTAAAACCTTTAAGAAAAGGGTTAGAAGGAGGCTCATGAGATCTGATAATTAATCCAGTCTTTCCCTCTAAGCCCTTAATCATTTCTTCTCCTCCTCCTACTCATCCAACTCCTCCTCCTCCTGCTACTGACCCTTCACCTCCTCCTTCATCTCAACCTATTCCTCATGTTTCCACTGATCCTCCTCCTTCTCCTTCCCAACCAGAAGTACAACATCCAATAAGTGCTTCAATTTCTTCATTTCCTTTGAAACATAGATTCAAAACTCACATTGTGAATACTCCCACTCTTCATACCTCACC
The DNA here is from genome assembly GCA_014218235.1 of Colocasia esculenta. Lineage (NCBI taxonomy): Eukaryota > Viridiplantae > Streptophyta > Magnoliopsida > Alismatales > Araceae > Colocasia > Colocasia esculenta. The sequence continues at coordinate 202,607,998 of CM024753.1, forward strand.
TCCACATTTATTTTCCACTCCTCCTCTATCATCAATTTCTTCTACAATTAGCTCTACTCCTACACTTGGTCAGATAGTACCTAGTATGGCACTACCATCTGGAGCTAGCTCTTAAAGTCATAGCTCCCTTCTTCCACCTTTTTGGTATGCTTTCATCTACCATTCTGAACATCACATGAATCTGTTCAGAAAATTTTTGTCCATAAAAGCTTTCCTTGAAGTCCATGAGATGCCAGACTACAAGTTCGAAGACTGGCTCCCTCTTCTACTTAAAACTTCTGAAGTTCTAGTGGCTGATGTAAATCTCATTACACAGAAAAGCCATAGTCTTTCCCCTTCAAAATTTGTCTATATCCTGCTGAAGCCGAAAAATTTGTTGCAGCCAAATCTAGAAACCCTCTCCTCACTGTTCACCTTCACCTGAATCTAGGGTTCTTTGACCTTTTTGGTAACCTCCTTAGAGAACTCCAGGCTAGTTATACTAGAATGAAGGTCTTCAACGAAGATAGGTTCAAGTTAGGCTTGCCATATGTCAACAAAGGGCAGTGGCGCATGATCACTCAGGGTCAAAGACCAATCACTCCTTCCATGACAATTTCAACCTGTCCTTCCATAGATAGCAGCCAGATTCAAAGTCAAGTACAATTTCAACTTGTCCTTCCATAGATTTGCCATGATGCAAGCTCCCAAGAATTCTCAGCATGTGAAAGATTTTCAGCACTGCTTTGCAGAGTCTAAGAGACTGAATACAGATGAATGGGCAGCAGCTTACCCAGCCGAGAGTGAAGAATGCCAGAAGCTCAAGTTATCTCCATCTGTCTATCTCCTTAAGGCTTATGACACACTTTAGAAATCTGTGTTTCAAAAATGAACTCAGAGATACATTGTATACTATCAAGCCAAGGATGTAGCTCATTCTCAGGGTCTACACTGGAACCTCACTGTTCATGATTTTTTGCACCAGGCAGCCAAGAAGAAGTTCGTTCCCCTTAGGAGTACCCTATCATATGATAACTATCATAGAAGGATCAACTAGTATCATCGCCGCCATGTTAAATCCTATAGGAAAATCCCCTCTATAGGATCTTCATACAACATAGATAGAGAGAAAATTTCTAATTTCTTTGCTAAAAATGAGCAAAGGTTATGGAAATTTCTTCAACCATTCTTTGCTCAAATCACCCCTTCACTCTATCTTCCTAGTTCTACTTTCACTCCATGAATGTAAATTGTTCTTTACAGAAATCAATACTGATATGTTTCTGCTCATATTTGTGTATCTATCTTTTTATGTCTCTTTTTGTATCTTATCATTTCTGTTAATGCCACAAAAGGGGAGAAAGAAAGTAAGAAACAAATATATAGGACAGAAAACACTTGTTTTGCAAAATCAAATTTATTTTCACTGTCTATTTAAAAGTTTTTGTCATTAACAAAAAGTGGGAGAATTGTTGAGCAACTGTCCCTAAAAATATTGCTAATATATTGCTAAACATTTATCATAATGTTTTTGCTATAACAAAACCTTTTAATATATATTTTTACTACCATTTATGAAAATTAATATACAAAGGTTTTCATATATATATATATATATATATATATATATATATATATATATATATATATATATATATATATATATATACTGTAATATATCTAAGTATCAACACAAACGAAATTTCTCTAAGTCCAAAGCGTATACTGTATATCATACTGACTCCGACTCTAGAAAAGTCGAAGTATTGCTTCAATTGATGAACAAACTGGTAGTACTCGACTCCTGAAAAGTCGAAGTTTGGTATAACTCTGACTCCTCAAAAGTCGAAGTCTTTATACCGATTACTTATCCATTAAGCCTCACTCTGACTCCTTGAAAGTCGAAGTCTGACTTACTCCGACTTCAGAAAAGTCAAAGTCTATTCTATTTGCTAGACTCCGACTTCTTAAAAGTCGAAGAATGCTCGGACTCTGACTCTTGGAAAGTCGAACTATGACTTATTTTTCTCTCACTCCGACTTCCGAAAAGTCGAATTATGTTTATGATGTACCTTACTCCGACTTTTCAAAAGTCGAAGTCTCTATTGCTTACTCCAACTCCTTAGAAGTCGAAGTTTGATTCACTGTGACTTTTGTATAGTCGAAGTTCTATTTTCTTTGACTCCGACTCCATAAAAGTCGAAGTATCATATATCAACTTCTGTGTACTTGTACTTAAATAATATTTGTATGAACTTGTCATCTCATAGAATCCATGAAATCTTAATCTTGTTTATTTCAATGTTTTGTTAATCCCAAAGAGATCCTTTACAGAATGAATAACACTTACATATCTTACAGAATAATGTTCTTCTTGCTGTCACCATTTAAATATTCTATTAGACAAGAAGAAGTATATTCAAAATATTCATATAAAAATATTCCTGCAAAGATTTGAAAGAGTTATATAAATTGGTCTCTTACTTTCTGTCAGAAGTTCAGTTCTTCTCCATTTAACAGTTGCTATGCAGTAAATGCAATGGTTGATATAAGCAGCATGGGCTATCTGTCAGAGCTCACCTACCATTGTCAGAACACCATGACTTTCAAGAAAAGACATTGTATTCCCCATACAACTATCCGTTTGATTCTTAAATGCTCTGAATTTCTGTCTGTCTGAGCTCATTCTTGCTTTATATTTTCTTTATCTTACCTACCTCCGAAAGTATGGAGGTATCCCTATCTATCTTGTCCTTTCAGGTTTTCAGAACATTCATGCAGCATACTTAGCTTGCGGCCTTGAGCATGGAGTTTACAGAACATTAATGAAGCTATCTATCAAGCAATGAAGCTACCTACTTAGCCTGAAGACGTTGAACTCTGAAGAGCTGAAGATCTGATGGACACCTAGGAAGCTCATAGTCTCTTTTCAAACAGATATCCTTCAACGGCTAGCTTCCAATGGTTAGTTTCAAACAGGAAGATATCTGAAGCTCATATATAGAAGCTGGAGTTTGAAAAAGAGACACGCACATACAAACCAGCAACACACTCAACTCTAATCTGAAGTTGCAAGCTAGAGTTTTCACAGCCTTCTACTGAAAAGAAAAAGAGAAGAGCTGTTTCTTCAATCCACAACTTCCAAGCTCTCTAGTTCTTTAGAAGTCTTTCTCTATTGGGTGGCATTTTGTAACTATAGATCTTTCTCAGTCCACCCATTTAGATTTAGAAAGAGTTAGAGCTTTAATTCTCATTTGTATTTCTTCCTAATTTTGTGTCTACTGATCCAGTTGAGCAGACACATAAGTGTTTTTTATTTCTGTATTAGATAAGCCGTAGGAGGTTTGTTTCCTATAGTGCCCCTCTTGTGAAGGGAAGACCTACTGGTGTAGGTAGTCTTTGTACCCCTTAGTAAAGGGAAGACCTGCTTGAGAGCAAGTGGGTTTGTAATACTTCTCAAGTTAAGAGAAGGCTAAGTGTTCTTGGCAGTTTAGTGAAATCTCAAGAGGTTACTTGGGGACTGGATATAGGACTTTCATATGGGAATGGCCGAACCAGGATAAAATCTCTTGTGCATTTGTGTGATTGTTTCCGTCAAGTTTTCACTTGTTTCACACACACCACACTAAGTACTAGAATCTCTATTTAGTGTTATCTATTTTCAGACAAATTTTAAAGCGCAAGAAGTCCTATTCACCCCCCTTTAGAACAACTCTAGTGCCATCTCGATCCAAGAGCAGTTAGTGCTGGCCGCGGTGGAGGCCTAGCCGTGCTAGGAGATCGGAGGAGATGGTGAATCGCCTGATGGTAAAATTAGGGCGAAGAGAACGGAAAGATGGGGGAAAAGAAAATGGAGGGGGTGAAAATATGTTAGTTATCAATTATATTAGTTATTATTATATTTTTATTATATTTGTAATATTTTAAAATTGAACATCAAAATATATAACGACATCAAAAAATAAATATTTTTTATATAAGATATGATCATTCACATAAAATATAATTAATTTTAATATAGAAATATTTTTATATTATTAATATATTTCTGATATTATTTTCTAATGTGTTGATTTCAATGGGGCAACATCGGATTTCAAAATATGATTAAAACTAAAATGACTATAATTACTAAAAGAATATGTAGATTCTAAAAATATAAATATAAAAATTTATTGATATAGAGATATCGAGATTAAGTCGACCTAATATTTTTTTGACCTAATTTTCATCTAACAAAATTTTAATCTAAAAAAAATCAACTAAAATCACCATAATTTTCAGTACCTCTTAATTAACCTATGTTTGAAGTTTCATCCCAATCAGATATTATTTAGATATAAAATTAGTGTCCTGAAGAAGTCTAAACGAATTAATTTAATTTTCTTAACATATATACATAACCAATCTTATAAAAAAGTATAGAAGCACATACTATGTATTTGAGATATGCATATATATGTATTTTATATCTATTAGATATGTATAGATATCATTTAGATATGTATTTTATAAATGTATAGGAGTACATACTTATTTAAATGTACATATAAGTACATATAGAGTGAGTCTATGGTGCGGCGGGGTCCGTTGGTGCGGCCCGCCGCACCATAGCTGGGCGCCCTCGGATGGGCATCCGAGGGCGCCAAAAAATAATAATAATAAAAAACGGGACGTGCCACCCGCGCCCGTTACGCGCGCCTGCGGCGCCGCGTAGCACGGGGTGGCACGTCCCGTTTTTTTTTTTTTTTTTCAATTTTTTGGCGCCCTCGGATGCCCATCCGAGGGCGCCCAGCTATGGTGCGGCGGGGCCGCACCAACGGACCCCGCCACACCATAGACTTCACCCATAAGGAGTGAGTCTATGGTGCGGCGGGGTCCGTTGGTGCGGCCCGCCGCACCATAGCTGGGCGCCTCGGATGCCCATCCGAGGGCGCCAAAAAATAAAATAAAAAAAAAACGGGACGTGCCACCCGCGCCCGTTACGCGCGCCTGCGGCGCCCGCGTAGCACGGGGCGGCGCGGGGTGGCACGTCCCGTTTTTTTTTTTTTTTCAATTTTTTGGCGCCCTCGGATGCCCATCCGAGGGCGCCCAGCTATGGTGCGGCGGGGCCGCACCAACGGACCCCGCCGCACCATAGACTTCACCCATAAGTACATACTTATGTATATTTATACATTTAATATTACTAAAAATATATTTTCATTTATATTTTCATCAATTATATTCAAATTAGTAAGTTTCATTAGTGCAAAAAAAATATTAATGGCTAATAGTTATTAGGCCAATATCAATTTAATTAAAAATATTAATAAATATGTATTTTATACATGTTTAGAAGTACATACATATTTAAATATACATATAAGTACATACAATACTTTTACATCATATATACTTATAAGTACATACTTATGTATATTTATATATTTAATATTACTAAAAAATATTTTTTTATTTATATTGGTTATCAATTATATTCAATTTAGAAAGTTTTATTAGTGCTAAAAATATTATATTATTGGCTAATGTTTATTAAGCCAATATCAATTTATAAATATTAATAAATATTTATTTTAAATATGTATGGAAGTACATACTTATTTAAATGAAGTTAAGCGTGCTCAGTTGGGAGTAGTCCAATGATGGGTGACTTTCCTGGGAAGTCTACCAACTAGCATAGTTGTTGGGCCAGTTTGCTAGTTGAGTCGTCATAATATATATATATATATATATATATATATATATAATATATATATATATTGTTGTATATACTTATACATACTTATATACTTATATAAATATGTTTAATTATGTACTTATAAGTAGCTACGAAAACTTATATATATCTAATTAGCTGCAAAAACTTTCCAAAGCTAAATCCGTAGATCATTAGCTGCATATTAGCAACAGAATTATTTTATTCCTAATCCATAGCTAATTAACTATGGATTTAAGTATGGAATGATCTCGTAGCTAATTAGCTACGGATTTTACTATGAAATGATCGCGTAGCTAATTAGCTACGGATGCGCGACAAATTATTTCCATCGCAAATTTATAGCTAAATTATGAATTTTGCGACGACAATATTTTCGTCGCTAATCAGTAGCAAATTAGCTATAGCTTAGCTACAAATATTTCCGTAGCTAAATTCCATAGCTAAACTGTATTATTTTTGTAGTGTCGATGCGATGGCAGTGGTCCTTCTGTTGCTGGCCGAACATGTAGATGAGGTTGTGCTCGCCAAATAGCTTCCTGCCAAAGGGGTGGACATTGGAGAAGACGGCATGGGAGAGGTCCACAAAGCACAGGAAGACGGCTTGGGAGAGGTCCGCAGAGCACTACAATATGTTTGCTGACAATATATTTGACTTTTGTCAACGACTTTACGTAGCTACTGACAAATCTTACTCATTTGTCAACGACTTGACAAATGATGCACATTTGTCATCGGCTATAAATAATCGTTGACAGATACCAATCATATGTCAATGGTTAAAAAAATCATTGTCAAATATTAAAGTATGTCAACCACTTCATGTAGTCGCTCACAAATAGAGTATATGTAGACGGTTAATTTTAGCTGTTGATATATATTTATTGATAAACATGTTTTTTAAAGTGAATAGGCATTAATGACATAGGGCCAATGAATCTATTCTCCAATAGACTCCATCTCGGGTTCGAGACCCAAATCCAAACCAAACCACAACAACAAAATTGATCTATTGTAACAGTTTATACTTATAAATTTAAAATTTGTAAGAATAAATATATTAGACCCGTAAATCCTAAAGGGGGGGGGGGGGAGAAACCTTCTCTCTCTCTCCACCTTTTTCCCCCTTTCCGCGCACGCACGCACGCAACCCCGAGCCCCCCTCCTTTCCCCTTTCTTTTCTTTTCTTCTTCCCTAAGAAATCCTGAGCTAGTTCTTCCACCTCCCCCCCTCTGTACAACTACAGGTCGTAGCCGCCGCGGGAGGTGCTCGCCACCGCTAGCTGGAGAGCTCACAACTGCTGCCTCGCCTTCGCACCGCCGTCGCTTCGCCCCTTTCCCCCGCGCCGTCATCATTGTCCTCTTCCTCCCCCTCGCCTGGTTGTGTCGAAGGGGAGGGATCTATCGTGAGCCGCCATGCCGCCGCCACCGTCGCCGTCGCCATCGCCACCGTCGTCGTCGCCATCGCCGTGCTGCCGCCACTGCAGTGCTTCCGTCATCGTCGTGCCGTCATCCACCGTTGCCTCTCTCCTCTCCTCCCCCTCTACCTATGCTACACCAAGGAGGAGGGAAGAGGGCCGCCGCTCGTGCCACCGCGCCGACGCCTGTCTGCCACCGTGCCGCCCTCCCACCGCCACCACCGGGCCTACTATAGCTCTATGCACCATCACATATGCGTCTTGTTCGTCCGATCGTTCCTCTATTCATTGTTACTGCTTTCCGATCAGAACCTAGGATTTTTAGATCTTCTTCATCAAGTTTTCTCATTCCCATCAAATTTTGTAGAGTACGAGTGGAGCACTTAATTCTAGCATTTTGTGATAAATTGATGTGGAATCTCGCATTTGAATTTATGATTTCACCTTTCCATTTTCGTCCAATCTTTCTTGCACAAGAGGTGGTGATGTATCAATTATTTCCTCCATACATATATGCAGTGTTTTGTTTCTGTCTTATTTTTGGGGTAACTATGCTATATGTGGCCATAATTCCCCAGTTATTAGCAGTATTTTTGTCAAAGATAAACAAGTGTTATCACATTATGTTAAATATCTTTTTGATTGCTTAGTGTACAAGAAGTTTTGGTTCTTCTTTGCATCTTCTGAAAATTAAATGGAAATTGCTCGGGTTCTAGTGAAGAAGGCAAGATCTGTAAGCTTCTAAAGTCAGAGTCTCTTCCAGAAGGTAGCAATCACTTCTGTAATCTCAGTAATTCAGTATGATTTAGGACTACATAGTTCATTGCTTCTTTTGCATGGACATTATGAAAATTTGATTCTTCTGTCTAGATGCTTACAGATTTAGAACTGATTATTTATTCAAATGGTATACTTCCATGAAGTGACTTTGCAAATGTTCAAATGGTATACTTCATGAAGTGGCTTTTCCAATGATCAGTTGCATTTTGCATATCACATTCTATTTCTTTTACATGGTCACTAGGATTATTTTTAAATAAAGGGAGAGTATTTCTCATTGAATACATGCAATAGGATTTAGTAGAACTCTTTTCCATTTTTCCAGATGAGAATTGGAAGGAAAGAGCATATATAATAGGTGAAGTTTATCAGTGACAACTATTTATTCCACTAGTCTTTTTCCCCCCTCCAATATGAAAGACCTCTCAGAAGTATATCCCCACATAGTTTTGCCTCCATGGACATCCATCCATCCATATATTTATTTTATGAGCAAATTAATGGTCCTCATCTTGTCCTCTTTGGAAAAAAACTTTGTCATACACAAGAAATGTCCTTTCCAATTCCTGTCTCAGCTGGAGATCAGATTCCTGAAGTTTGAACACTTCATGACTCAAGCACTCATTGATGTGAAATACTCACTTGCATGATTTTATCCCTTGAACAAGATTAGATTTGTCAGAGAAGGATTTTATGCAAAGTAGAATGCTACAACCTGACCTTGGTTTCTTGTGCAGGAATTATGGATCTCCTCGAAGAATATTGAAACTTCACAGATTCATGTTAGCTAGGTATCCTTTAATTAATACAGTTTTGAGGTAAGCCAATGTAGTTACCAGTTGCAGTTGATATGCTTCTCACACTCACTAGAGTTCACCTGCAGTTGTAGTTGGTATACAGCTTTGAGGTAAGCCAATGTGTTATATACCTTGTTGGCATTACATGAGTAAGAAGTACTCCCTTTTATTTCAACGAGATTACTTGCTTCTTTAAATGATATATAGATGAACACCCTTGCTTTGTTATGATCATTTGCTGATATTTTTGGTATAAATGTGAATAATCCTCTTCAACTGATCATTGGATTTGTCTTTGTCTGTCTATTTTTTTCGTGCTCGCAACTTTCATGATGGCGGCACCATTCTGCGTGGCATCTCCCTCCTTTGTTAGCCTCCCTTCCTGGCCAGGACAGCTCCGGCGTCGACAGGTAAGTTCAAAACTAATACAACTATTTTGTGTTTATTTAATGATTTTTTTTGTCTTTTTATTTGAAGTGTTCTATCATTTGCAGGTATAAAGTTATTAAGCAAGTTGGTGATGGACAAGTGCTGCTGCAAAATTGCATACTATAGCAATCGGTGATCATGCAAAATTCCTATGATTTAGTAGAGATACACATTAAGTAACTTAAAAAAAATGATTACATAAAGTATGGCAGACCTTTTCAATTTAGTAGGTATAGATGTTAAGTTGTTAATGATGTGGTGTGCATACTTCTATGCTAATGCATATACTCTTATAAGTCTTATGAGAAAACTACTCATTGCTCTTTGATACTGTAGTGGGTGTATATTGTTACTCTTGGCCGGTCTGGTTCAGCTTATGCACTGATTTTACTTGCAATTATCACTTTGTCTTCTATCTGACATGTGCTAAACTAAATTTGAACATTTGCTCATTTAAGAGACCAAGTTGGTTGCCATATCAATTAAAAAAGCTTTTGCAAACCCCAAGACTCTTGTCTACTCACATTTATCTCAAGGAAAAGTATGGAATGCGGTAAGCACAGCTTCATTACATATTTCTAAAGGCAGCACCTTATGTAGTGAGTAAATTTCATTTACTCACTCCACTGTCCAAAAAAAGAAATCAACTTCTTGCTGGCAATATTAGCAATTCTAACCTAGTTGGAGTTGGGTGTAGTGCAGTATTTACGCCTGCTTCTATAGACCAATGTCACATGTGCCTCGCATTTTCACAAGGTTAGTAATCCGATGTCTTGGAGTAGTATTATTTTCCTCATTTATGCTGCATAAACTATGCTTGATAATGTCACCTTATACTGCATAAACTATATCATACTACATAAGAGAAGATGGTTAATGCCTATTTATGAATGAGAATTATAGTTCACTAATTTTGTGTTCACCTTTTGAATTTAAGTGTATTATTATAATATTTTTATTTGCATGGCTGATTTCTTTTATTGTTTGTGATATCTAGCTATTCCCTCTCCTCCAATTTTCCCAATACCCCAGCTTGCAACCCGTTCACCTATTCACTCCCCTCCCTTTTTCCAATGCCAATACACAAAGATACAAAAAGTTCTGAAAAGCAGTCACTCGAGGATCAACTTGTCATAAATCAACCATCTGAAGACCACAATCACATGGACAAAAAACATTTTCCTTATGAGGTGCCAAAGAACCATCCATATTTGCATAGTGATGTTGAGACTTCAGAACAATTACTTGGACCTCATTTTTATTATCATAGCCCTGTTGCAGAGTTATCTCCGTCTTTTAATTTAAAGGATTGTAAGAACTGTGGGTACACCTTCTCTGTCAAGCCTGCACTCAAGAAAAAGGACTTGTGTTCTAAAAAGACTTCTAGACAGCGTAGCAACTCATAGAATATGATATCAGGGTCAACTGAAACCATTGGTCCTAATCATGAAATTCCTCATGCCTTTTCCGATTCAGTGCTTCAAGCACATAGTGGGGGGATATCTTCTTATCAAATAGAAGGGTTCTTTACATCACCTTTAGGATTTTCAACATCACAACTTACTGAAAAATTATGCAAAGAAGACATGAAACAGCCTAGGATGATTTCAAATAAAGAAATCAATGTGTCAGAATTACCTATGGTGCAGAAGCTGATGCCAACTGCTGGTATGGAGTTCGATTGTTCTGATTCCTCCCAAGTCTTCAGTTTCTCTGTTATATCACCTATTAGACTTTTAATTTATTGTAGTTCTTTAGAAATACATTTGATAGAATATTCCTCCACTAGGGTGTTATCACCTTCTATCCAAATTAATATGATCATCCTAAATTTCTGATTATAATTGATATTTGATGGTTTTATCATTGTATAATGAATAGAGAAAGAGGAAAGAAAAGTTTGGAGATAAATAGAAGAGAGTCTGTAGACCAGCTACCAAACTTTCAAAGCTTCCAAAGGTGCATGGTGTAGTACCCCAGAAAATTCCGTAATTTAAAATATAGATAAATTGAAATTTTATCTATTAAAAAATTCAATTAGTTAAAAAGGTACGAATCATTATTGTATGCGTATAAACCCTTATAAAATTCTGTAAAAATAATAGTTATACTTTAAATAATGTTCTCTAATGATCCATCATGAAATTTGGGCATACAAAAATCATTTGGACTAAGTTTAAGAAATTACGTGACTTATTATCGTAATTAAGGAATAAGTCGAAGAACTCATTATTTTATGAGCCATAGTGGATTATAAATTAAAATAAACATATGGGTAGACTTTAAATAATATGGGATGATAACCCATTATGTTATTTGGACCAATGGACAATCTTGGCCCTTGAATAAATTCTCTAATAAAAGGATAATTAAAAATCCATTAAGTAAAGTAAGTACATGGGTTGTACAATTTAGCTCACACGAGTTATTGGGCCAAGGGTAAGAGCCCAAATGATGAAGATTAGAAATATTGGCATAAATAATATTTAATCGAATTAAAAATATGAAATTACTTGAATAAGTGTGATAAATAGATTTACATAAGAATAAAGGGTGAATAATTGGAATTAAATCAATACCCATTAAGTTAAATTGGTAATAGATTTTATTAATGGACCTAACATGAATTGTTGGGCCCAAATGAGAAGAGCCAATCATGAGATGGGAAGTAATTAGGCTAAATTCGTACCTAAAAATAGTAATAAATAGAAAAGGGTTAAGATAATGACTATTTTAACTCTTACTTATCTTAAAAAGAGTCCCCATCCCATCCTAACACATTAGCCACGAAATTAGATCTCTCCCTAAGCCAATTAGTGGATAAATGCTAGAATATGGGAGATAAATGTGAAAATTCAAAGTTAATTAATAAATAAATTAAATAGAGTAAGATAAATACTAAAAATGGTTATAAATGTCCTAAAAAGAATCCTAATCCTATCCTAAACCATTACCCACGAAATTAGCCTCTCATCTATCCTATTAGGTGGGATAATGCAAGAAATAAGGGGATAAATAAGGAAAAATTAAGAGTTTGAAGGGAAGATGAGTTTTAAGAAAGTAGGACTCTTAAACCAAGCCATACACACCCTAATTCGACCCTACCGCCCCATAGATCATTACTGAAGCTCTAGGGATGAAGAGAGGAGTTGAGGACGAGAGGAGCAAGAAGGAAGGAGCTTGGAGCAAGAGGATTTCATCTTCTACCTCGTCTACAAGCCCTAGGATTTCTTAAACGCATGAAAGGTAGGCAATCTCTTAAGACAAATTCGTGTAAAAATTACCCGAGGAAGACTTCATGATCTCGAGCAAAAGCCCTTTGGTTTCGCTCCATTTTGATCTTCCATGAGGGAGAATTAATTCCTTGAAGTTCTGTCAGATCCATGTTCCTGACCCTTCATGATTTCTTTCAAACCTCATGTATACTTGCTCTCTTACCATGATAAAATTCTCATATATATTAGATCATAATAGCTTTCAAACACCCCTAGTTTCGCTCTAGTTTGATCTTCCATGAGGGAGAATTAATTCTTTGAATCTCTATCAGATCCATGCACCTGACCCTTCATGTTTGCTTATGAACCTTGTGCATACTTAACTTCATACCATGATAAACTTCTCATAAATACTACCTCTTGTTAAATTTCGAACGCCCCTAGTTTCGAAATTTTTGATCATGTATCCATCGTTAATTAATTCGTTGAATCTTAACTGCGCATGTTTAGGTCACATACATGTAACCCAATCAAAGCATGCCTAAACCTTGTCCATTTTCAAATTAACCATATAGGTTGCTAGATATATATGTCTACTTTCATTTAAAAGTGGTTTCGTGATTTTTGGATCATCGTACGATTTTATATTAAATTTATAAGTACCCTGTATCAAATATGATCCGCCCTGGAAAAATAGAAAAAGGGTCGGACCCTTCTGATATCGCGACGGCGCGACCCGCCGTGATATCATCCGGGTCGCGCCCCGATCCACCTTGAACTGAGCCAGACCGGTCGGTTCGCTTGTCGCGCCCAGCCGCCTTGTCGCGACCTGGAGTCGTGACGGGTACCCCTGTCGTGTTAACAGAAAAATAGCCAGAACCCAAAATTGCTTATATACCCTTGCTCTACTTTCTAATTAGCCATTGTTTAGCCTTAATTAAACATTGTTATTCATAATTTGATCTGAATAAATATTAATGTGCAATAAATTGCATGAATCTAATTAATTTAAAAGCTTTGTGCACAATCCATCATGCTCTTTTGATTTTATACACTTGCACACACTTAACCATTATGTTGCCATTAAACCTTAGTAAATTACTCAATAATGTATCTGGTAATTAAGTGAAACTAATTACTTAATTTCCCTATTATTTAAATGACACATGTCTTGGTTTTATTTGCGTGATTTGTACACCGTTACCGTTTTCCCTCGGCCGTAGAGCACTCGAGGCACGACGGACCCGTTTAACACACACTTTCTCTTGACTTGGACTACCTCTCCATCGGGAATACTCTCTACTGAGCCAGGGACTCCTTGTCAAGGCCTCCGTAAGTCTTCTTGGCTTTGGCGCACGTCCTTAGCCGATGAGCTGGTTATACCCTAAAACCCGTTACATCCTTAGGGATCAGTACGATCCATGGCCTTAGTGTGTTCTCTCTAATTACCTTGCGATCACGCCGGACCACCTGGCTCGTGTACACAGCATGGCTAGTGGGGAGATTGTGACTTCTACCAGAATGCGGGTACCCGACCTGGTACTGTGCAACTGTTACTATCGTGGTTTATCATTGTTTTACTATTATACCCTTATCTCATCTACTATCCTTGTACTCTCATCTCGTCGCGTTCACTCTACTATCGTGTCTATTCATCTAATATTCTCTTGAGACTCTTGAGCTGTTGCGACTCCTATTGCTTGTACTATACATGACTGTCTAGTGCCATAATATGGGTCCGGTGACCCTACTGACTCGAATGCATACAGTGCAGGGCACGGAGAGTGTCCGAGGGGCTCCAATCTAGTCCTGGGGGCAGAGAGCCACTCGAAAATGCCTGCAGGGGCTATTGACGGTGTTCTGCATTGCACCGGTTCTGACTATACTACAGTTGCTAGACATCTATATGTTATACAGTAGTCTGAGGAGTTCAGACATACTGTACTATCGTGAAACGGCTACTGTCCCAAAGTGACTATTGCCGTACTCGACTAATGCACCGTGGTGCAACCATACACGTTATCTCATTACATGTTATCTCTTTACACGCTATCTCTTTACATGCAATCTTGTTACACGCTATCTTGATATACAAGCTATCTCGTTACACGGTACCTTGATACAAGCTATCCTATTACATGTCATTTTGATACATGCTATCTTGCTATCACTATCTTGTTACACGCTATCTTGTTATGTTGTCATCCTAATTTTGCAATACTCTTGAGAAATGTATTATCGTTCACTTGTTATCTTGCACTATTACTCTCTTGACTATACATGATCGTTCTCTCTAGTTAACCTGCGTTACAAGACATTAATCACTTAAAGCATGCTTGTTTACACGAGATATTAAGTCTTACTGAGCGTTATCGCTCACCCTTCGTTATTTGTTATTGTGTTTTCAGGTAAGTCAAGTGATGACCTTACACACAACAACATGATTGGACTGGAGTGATGAGCATCTGGAGTCATAGCGATGGATTGTCCCTAGTACCTTAGAGTTAGTTTAGTTAGTTGTTTTGTTATCATTTTCAAATGTAATAAAGTCATTGAGCCCTATGTTTTGGCTCTGAATTAGTGGTTGTAATAGTTTAGATGAATTATCAATAAAATGATGAGTTTTAATTACAATTATTGTTCATTAGTTGCTCTGATATTTGCGAATGTATGCATAATTTACATTACCATACACGTTGTTCATGCCTCTCCGATTTATTCCGTTGCTAAATTGACAGGACATGACAGTTGGTATCAGAGTCTAGGATGTCCTTATTAAGATATTTTAGTCTTGGATGTTCTAGGTGAACTGCCCTAACATGTGTCTAAGTCAACCACCATACCTATGTGAGGATTGGGTAGAACCATGGTTAAGATCTGAATACATTTATCTATATATATGTATCAACTTAGTAATACTTTAAGCACACAAAGTCTAAAAAGAAATAAATTAAATGTTATTGCTCGCAGAAATTTAGTGGAGATGGCTGGCGAGCGTGCACAATTGCGGACTTGCAAAGAATCGTACAGGGGTTAACTTAATCCCTCAACAATGCGATTCAAGCAGGAGCAAGAAATGGGGCAGGAGACTTATACGGGAAGTTTCAACGAATGAATCCTCCTAGGTTTAATGGAACTCCAGATCCCGATGAAGCTGAAAATTGCGTGAAAGCGATGGAACTGATCTTTAGAGTTATGCATTGTTCAGAGCAGGAGAAAGTCCTTCTGGAAACCTTCCAATTGGACCATGATGCTAGAGCTTGGTGGGAAGTTGCCTGTCGACAACTACCCAACATCAATATAGAGTGGGATGAATTTTTAGAACTCTTCAACACCAAATATTTTTCCGAAAGGATCCATAAGAAGAAGGTGTTGGAAAGGGAAGTGAAATGGAAGCAATTCTATAAATTTTGTAAAAAGCCAGAGCATCAGATTGATAACTGTTGGAAGAAACTGGGCAGATGTTTGCATTGTGGAAGTCAACAACATCGAGTCATCGATTGCCCGACAAAGAAGAACCAAACTCCACAACAAAGACGTTTACAAGTTTTTGTGGATACAAATCATGCCAATAAAGGTAGACAAGGTACCATAACTAATCCCATAGTTAAGTTTCATATTATTTTTTTTCGATAGCAAAGCCCTAAGTGGGGGAGTTGATGGAATGAAATATTCAGAATAAATTGATAATCGTATCATGTCATATGAATTTGGGGACCAAATTCTTTTTAAGTGAGGGAGGATGTAGTACCCCGAAAAATTCCGTAATTTAAAATATAGATAAATTAAATTTTATCTATTAATAAATTCAATTAGTTAAAAAGATACCCATCATTATTGCATACGTATAAACCCCTATAAAAATTCCGCAAAAATAATAGTTATACTTTAAATAATGTTATCTAATGACCCATCATGAAATTTGGGCATAGGAAAATCATTTGAACTAAGTTTAAGAAATTACGCGGCTTATTATCGTAATTAAGGAATAAGTCGAAGAACCCATTATTTTATGAGCCAAAGTGGATTATAAATTAAAATAAACATATGGGTAGACTTTAAATAATATGAGATGATAACCCATTATGTTATTTGGACCAATGGACAATCTTGGCCCTTGAATAAATTCTCTAATAAAAGGATAATTAAAAATCCATTAAGTAAAGTAAGCACATGGGTTGTACAATTTAGCTCACACGAGTTATTGGGCCAAGGGTAAGAGCCCAAATGATGAAGATTAGAAATATTGGCATAAATAATATTTAATCGAATTAAAAATATGGATTTACTTGAATAAGTGTGATAAATAGATTTACATAAGAATAAAGGGTGAATAATTGGAATTAAATCAATACCCATTAAGTTAAATTAGTAATGAATTTTATTAATGGACCTAACATGAATTGTTAAGCCCAAATGAGAAGAGCCCATCATGAGTTGGGAAGTAATTAGGCTAAATTTGTACCTAAAAATAGTAATAAATAGAAAAGGGTTAAGATAATGACTATTTTAACTCTTACTTATCTTAAAAAGAGTCCCCATCCCATCCTAACATATTAGCCATGAAATTAGATCTCTCACTAAGCCAATTAGTGGATAAATGCTAGAATATGAGAAATAAATGTGAAAATTCGGAGTTAATTAATAAATAAATTAAATAAGAGTAAGATAAATACTAAAAAGGATTATAAATGTCCTAAAAAGAGTCCTAATCCTATCCTAAACCATTACCCACGGAATTAGCCTCTCATCTATCCTATTAGGTGGGATAATGTAAGAAATAAGGGGATAAATAAGGAAAAATTAAGAGTTTGAAGGGAAAGAGGAGTTTTAAGAAAATATGACTCTTAAACCAAGCCATACACACCCTAATTCGACCCTAACACCCCCATAGATCATTGCTGAAGCTCTAGGGGATGAAGAGAGGAGTTGAGGACGAGAGGAGCAAGAAGGAAGGAGCTTGGAGCAAGAGGATTTCATCTTCTACCTCGTCTTCAAGCCCTAGGATTTCTTAAACGCATGAAAGGTAGGCAATCTCTCAAGCCAAATTCGTGTAAAAATTACTCTAGGAAGACTTCATGATCCCGAGCAAAAGCCCTTTGGTTTCGCTCCATTTCGATCATTCATGAGGGAGAATTAATTCCTTGAAATTCTGTCAGATCCATGTTCCCGACCCTTCATGATTTCTTTCAAACCTCGTGTATACTTGCTCTATTACCATGATAAAATTCTCATATATACTAGATCATAATAGCATTCAAATGCCCCTAGTTTTGCTCTATTTTGATCTCCCATGAGGGAGAATTAATTCTTTGGATCTTTGTCAGATCCATGCACCCGACCCTTCATGTTTGCTTATGAACCTCGTGCATACTTAACTTCATGCCATGATAAAATTCTCATAAAGACTACATCTTGTTGGCTTTTGAACGCCCCTAGTTTCAAAATTTTTGATCATGTATCCATCGTTAATTAATTCGTTGAATCTTAACTACGCATGTTTTGGTCATAGACATGTACCCTGATCAAAGCATGCCTTAACCTTGTCCATTTTCAAATTAACCATATAGATTGCTAGATATATGTTTCTACTTTCATTTAAAAGTAGTTTTGTGGTATTTGGATCATCATACGATTTTATATTGAATTTACAAGTACCATGTATCAAACAGGATCCGCCTTGGAAAAATGGAAAAAGGGTCGGACCCTTCTGATATTGCGACGGCACGACCTGCCACGATATCATCTGGGTCGCGCCCCGCTGTCACTTCACGCTGAGAACGTGGCGAACAAAGCTGCCATGATATCTACCTTGAATCGGGCCAGACCGGCCGGTTCGCTTGTCGCGCCCAGCCGCCTTGTCGCGACCTTGAGTCGCGACGGGTACCCCTGTCGCGTTAACAGAAAAATAGCCAGAACCCAAAATTGCTTATATACCCTTGCTCTACTTACTAATTAGCCGTTGTTTAGCTTTAATTAAACATTGTTATTCATAATTTAATCTGAATAAATATTAATGTTCAATAAATTGCATGAATCTAATTAATGTAAAAGCTTTGTGCACAATCCATCATGCTCTTTTGATTTTATACACTTGCACACACTTAACCATCATGTTTCCATTAAACCTTAGTAAATTACTCAATAATGTATCTGGTAATTAACTGAAACTAATTACCTAATTTCCCAATTATTTAAACGACCCTTGTCTTCATTTTATTCGCGTGATTTGTACACCGTTACCATTTTACCTTGGCCTTCGAGCACTCGAGGCACGACGGACCTGTTTAACACACACTTTCTCTTGACTTGGACCACCTCTCCATCGGGAATACTCTCAACTGGGCCAGGGATTCCTTGTCAAGGCCTCCGTAAGTCTTCTTGGCTTTGGCGCACGTCCTTAGCCGACGAGCTGGTTGTACCCTAAAACCCGTTACATCCTTGGGGATCAGTACGATCCATGGCCTTAGTGTGTTCTCTCTAATTACCTTGCGATCACGCCGGACCACCTGGCTCGTGTACACAGCATGGCT
This sequence comes from Colocasia esculenta, assembly GCA_014218235.1. Classification (NCBI taxonomy): domain Eukaryota; kingdom Viridiplantae; phylum Streptophyta; class Magnoliopsida; order Alismatales; family Araceae; genus Colocasia; species Colocasia esculenta. The sequence continues at coordinate 202,626,867 of CM024753.1, forward strand.
AGTGGGGCGGTTGTGACTTCTACCAGAATACCGGTACCCGAACTGGTACTGTGCAACTGTTACTATCGTGGTTTATCGTTGTTTTACTATTATACCCTTATCTTATCTACTATCCTTGTACTCTCATCTCGTCACGTTCACTCTACTATGGCTAGACATCTATCTGTTATACAGTAGTCAGAGGAGTTCAGACATACTGTACTATCGTGAAACGGCTACTGTCCCAAAGTGACTATTGTCGTACTCGACTAGTGCACCGTGGTGCAACCATACACGTTATCTCATTACATGTTATCTCTTTACATGCAATCTCGTTACACGCTATCTTGATATACAAGCTATCTCGTTACACGCCACATTGATACAAGCTATCCTATTACATGTCATTTTGATACACGCTATCTTGTTATACACTATCTTCTTACACGCTATCTCGTTATGTTGTCATCCTAATTTTGCAATACTCTTGAGAAATGTATTATCGTTCACTTGTTATCTTGTACTATTACTCTCTTGACTAAACATGATCGTTCTCTCTAGTTAACCTGCGTTACAAGACATTAATCACTTAAAGCATGCTTGTTTACACGAGTTATTAAGTCCTATTGAGCGTTATCGCTCACCCTTCGTTATTTGTTATTGTGTTTTGAGGTAAGTCAAGTGATGACCTTACACACAACAACGGGATTGGACTGGAGTGATAAGCATCCTGGAGTCATAGCGATGGATTGTCCCTAGTACCTTAGAGTTAGTTTAGTTAGTTGCTTAGTTATCATTTTCAAATGTAATAAAGTCATTGAGCCCTATGTTTTTGCTCTGAATTAGTGGTTGTAATAGTTTAGATGAATTATCAATAAAATGATGAGTTTTAATTACAATTATAATTCATTATTTGCTATAATATTTGCGAATGTATGCGAAATTTATATTACCATATACGTTGTTCATGCCTCCCCGATTTATTCCACTGCTAAATTGTGACGGATCGCCTCGGTCAAGCCCGTTAAACCGATAACGTACTTGATCCGAGTCCGCCTCCCGCGAACGGCCGAAGCCTCGCAAGGGATACCAAACCACAGTCCGTGTAAACATAAAGGAACACACCATTTTCATATATTTTCACAAGTTTACATAGCCAAATTTTCACAAAAACTAAAAAGAAGTATAAGAGCCTGGGGCATACCCCGAGGTACAACTGAAGAAAGTAAACAACTACAAAACTACACTGCTGAAGCTACTCTGCTGGAGGTGCTGACCCTGCACCGCTACGACGCGGCCCGGAACTGGACGTCGGACGAGAGACGTCCTCCTCGCTCTCACCTGTGGGGTAGGGGTGAGCCTCTCTAGTCACTGGCTCAGTAGGGAACTCCCCCAAAATCGAGCGAAACAAACACCACGAGTACGAATAGTAAACAGCACAACAATTAATATAACAGCTAAGCAGGTAAGTAAAGCTGTAAAAGTACTCACCGTCTGCCGACTACGAGAAACAACAGTAATAATTAAACGGCAAACCAGTACAGGTGTACAAGCTAAAGTAGAGACAGCCAACACGAGCCACGTGAACTGGTTCGCGACACCAGAAACTGACTCGGACAACTAACACAGGTTCTACCTCTCAGTCTCGCAGCCACGGACGAAAGATCCAGCTGCCGCTCCACGTAAAAAGGTCAACAACTGTGGAGACCAACTAAACACCACCACCTGCAGACCACACGGTCACAGGCCCATGCCTGGCACCTCCAGAGACCCTGGCCTGGGCTCGCTAGAGTGAGGCACTGGAGAAGGACTAGCTGGGGTCCAGTACGTCTACTGGTGTCCGTACCCCCAACTACGAGCGCGCTACAAGTGACTAAAAACAACTCAAGTGTCACTGTCCCACTGTCGTCTTTCCCTCAGCCGGACGTACAACTCTAACACAAGAGTGGTTGTCCAGGTCAGACGACGCAGACCTCGACGGTACAGCACAAGTACCGAGACAAAGCCCCGAGCTAACAGCCTGGCTCACAAAGAACCTGGGGCACCCAACTAGAGAGGTAACCACGGTAGGCGTCGTACTACTCGCCACGTACACAGAACCACGTGCACGTCACACACAAACCACGTGAAACCTCACGTAAACCACAAGTAACCACTGGTCCACTACACGTGAACCCAACTGACTCGTGTACACAACGCGTAGTCACCGAAGTAAACAACTAATAGCATACCTTGTATGCTAAACACGTAAACCAAGTGCACTCAGTGCACCTCATGCGTCAACACACATGCATTATCGATAATTATTGTACTTAGTCATTTCTGCTCAAATAGAAGTAGGCGGCCACATCGATTGCCGCTTACTGGGAGTCAACGGCAAGGTTCCTGGCCGTTAACCTCCTGGCTGAGAATCTTGGCGGCAAGCGATGTTGACGCCAAGTTCTCCGGCCATAAACCCTGCAGAAACCCTAATCCGGCCCTACGGGTTTTCTAACTGTTCTAACTACTGAAAAACATGCAAATGCAATTCCTTTAGCATGCTAGAACCCAATACAACCCGTTATAACATGATTCGTACAGTAAACTACTCAAACCACCCATTATCCCGCTTGGTGCAACTCTATTCAAACATGGATTAACATGCTGGTTCAAGTGATTATGATGTGTTTTAATGTTTCTACGGAGCTACCAGGGTTCGTCCCCTACCTCAGAACGCGTTAGAATCTCTTGCAATCCCCCGGTTCACACCGAGCCCTCCACGAGCTCCCACGCGAATTGTACCACGCCGCGACGTTTCCTCGCGTAATTAAGCGATGCCGCGCGTTCTACGATCGTCCAACTACTCCTCGATACCTGTTGGAAGCTTCAAAGACTCGGGGGCAGCAAGCTGGGGCAAGAGGGAATGAGAGTGAGCTGAGAAAACAGCCCTCGGGTGAGCCTATAACCTGTTGAACTGACAGGTTGGCGTCAACCCCCTTGTCGCCAACATCAACCGCCAGCCTAAACGTCCACATCTACTGCCGCTAAGCTCATTATGTAAACGTCCACTAATCTGGACGCCTACCAGAAAACGGCCACCCCTGGCCGCCAACTCAGACAGAACAGCAGCAGGTCCTATTCCATTTCAGGACCCACCCTGCTCTATACCTGGACAAACCACACATCCACACCATGCATTCCATGCAATTGACTCACACTGGCCTCACAACGGCCGCCACAACCACAACATACACGATCCGCATGGATCCGAAAAGCACGCGACGTTACATTACTATCATCTAAAAAGAAAATTTCGACCTCAAAATTCATACACAATTCAAAGTTAAACAACTCATACATACACACCTTTACAAGTACTATCATCTAAAAAGAAAATACTCAAACTTATTCAAACAGATAGGGATACCCTTTAGCCATTTCTGCAGCTAACTCCCAGGTATCCTCACCACCCAACCTATTTTCCCATCTCACTTTAACTAGCTCAATTTCTTTATTTCTCAGCTTCTTTATCTTTCGATCTGTGATCTGCACCGGATACTCTGGCATTGTCATGTCCGGCCTCAGGTCACCACCTTGATATCTAATTATTTGAGCTGGATCTTCAATACATTTTCTCAACATAGAGACATGGAAAATATCATGCACATTTACAAAATCAGCTGGCAAATCCAGCCTATAAGCTGCTTCCCCAATCCTTTCAATCACCTGGAAAGGTCCCACATACCTGGACTCAACTTTCCAGACTTGCCAAACCTCATTATACCTTTACTTGGGGAAACTCTCAGAAAAACAAAATCTCCCACCTCAAACTGAAGTGGTCTCCTCCGCACATCTGCATAACTTTTCTGCCTACTTTGAGCTGCCTGCAATTTTTCTTTAATAAGCTCACTACTTCAGTGGTTTGCTGAATCAATTCAGGACCCACTAATTGCCTTTCTCCCACTTTATGCCAATTCAATGGGGTTCTACATGGCCTTCCATATAAAGCTTCATACGTGCCATTCCAGACTGATATGATAACTATTATTGTAGGCAAACTCAACCATTCCCAAATGATGCTCCCAACTGCCTCCCCAAACTAAACAACAAGCCCGCAACATATCTTCAATTGTCTGAATGGTCCTTTCAGTCTGACCATCTGTCTGGGGATGATAAGCGGAGCTATACCTCAACTCAGAACCAATTACTTTCTGCAAACTTCTCCAAAAACCAGAAGTAAATCTTGATCTCTATCAGATACAATAGTCTTCGGAATACCATGCAGTGGAACAATTCTTTCAACATAAATATTTGCCAACCTGTCCACTGTCCAAGACATACTTACTGCCACTAATCTGCACACCTTAGTCAATCTGTCAACAAACACCCATATTCCATTATGCCCTGAACTCGACCTTGGTAAACCTACCACAAAGTCCATTGCGATATCATCCCATTTCCACTGTGGAATAGGCAACAGTTGCAATAGACCTCCAGGCTTCTGATGCTCTGCTTAAATCTGCTGACAGATAGAACATCTTGCCACAAATTCTGCTATTTCTTTCTTCATATGAGCCACCAAAAAGCTTTCTTAAATCATGGTACATTTTAGTACTACCCGGATGAATAGTGTACCTAGATTTATGAGCCTCTTCCAGAACTTGCTGCTTCACCTCTCTCTCTGCAGGAACAAACAACCTGCCCCTAAGCCTGACCACACAATTATCATCAATAGAAACTCCTTCTATTTTCACAATTTCAGGCAAACCTGCATCTGCTCTCTGAGCTTCAATGATCTGTCAATATAAAGATGGCTCTACTGCACTAGCAGCTAGAATTGCCCGTCGCTGACTGCTGGGCACATACAAGGAATTCTCCGCTACTTCTTCATACAACTTCCATTCTTTAATCATCATCAAATTCATATATGCTTTTCTACTCAAAGCATCAGCTACAACATTGGCCTTATTCGGATGGTAAGCCAAACTAAAATCATAATCTTTCAAATATTCAATCCATCTGCGCTGGCGAAGATTCAAATCTTTCTGCGAGAAAATATACTTCAAGCTTTTATGATCGGTAAAAATTTCAAATCTCTCACCATACAGATAATGCCTCCACATTTTTAAAGCAAATACAACTGCTGCCAATTCTAAATCATGAGTAGGGTAATTCTCCTCTGCTAGCTTCAATTGCCTGGATGCATAGGCTATCACTTTACCATGCTGCATAAGTACTGCTCCAAGACCTCTCCTCGAAGCATCAGTATACAGCACAAAACCACCACTCCCTGCCGGCAATGTCAATATAGGTGCTGATGTAAGTCTTTTCTTCAATTCCATGAAACTTCTCTGACATTCACCGACCACACAAAAGGCACACCCTTTCTAGTTAATCTAGTCATAGGTGCTGCAATCTTAGAAAAATCTTGAATAAAGCGCCTATAATAACCTGCCAACACCAGAAAACTTCTAATCTCGGTATTGTCTTAGGCACTTCCCACCTAGACACAGCTTCCACTTTACTCGGTCCACTGCTACTCCCTTGGCTGAAATAACATGACCCAAAAACTGAATTTCCTTAACCAGAATTCACAGTTACTAAATTTAGCAAACAGCTGGTTATCCCTTAACAACTGCAAGTAAACCTCAAATGAGCTGCATGCTCCTCTTCAGATGCTGAATAAATTAGAATATCATCAATAAAGACCACAATAAATTGATCTAAATATGGATGAAAAATTCTATTCATCAGATCCATAAAACCTGCAGGAGCATTAGTCAACCCAAAGGCATTACCACAAACTCATAGTGACCATATCTGGTTCTGAACGCTGTCTTATCTATATCCTCCTCTTTGATTCTCAACTGATGGTACCCGGACCTTAAATCAATCTTAGAAAACACCTTTGCTGATTGCAACTGATCAAATAAATCATCTCTCCTCGGCAACGGGTACTTATTCTTAATGGTCACATCATTCAATTTTCTATAATCAATGCACATCCGAAAACTTCCATCTTCTTTTTCACAAATAAAACCGGCGCTCCCCACGGGGAATGACTCGGTCTAATAAAACCTTTCTGCAACAATTCTTCTAACTGCTTTTTCAATTCTTTAAGTTCCGCTGGTGCCATCCGATATGGGCTTTAGAAATCGGCATGGTGCCTGACAACAACTCAATAGAAAAGTCCACCTCTCTGTGTGGAGCTAAACCAGGCAAATCTTCCGAAAAAACATCAGCAAATTCCCTAACCACGGGAACTGCTTCCATTGGCTGACTGGCTTCTACCAAACTTACTGAGGCTAAATAGGCCACACACCCATCATTTATCAACTTTCTAGCTTTAATTGCAGAAATTAGAAACTTGGAGGTATAAAAAGCATACCTTGATATTCAAACACTGCACCATTAGGATGACAAAATCTGATCCTTTTCTTTATGCAATCTAACATTGCTCCATACATCTCAAGCCAATCCATACCCAGAATGATATCATAATCTGACAGCTGCAGGGCATACAACCGACCCGGCATCTGGTTCCCTTCAATCATAACAGGAGCTTCATCTATATAGCTCGAAGTGAGTAAGAACTCACCTGAAGGAACCTCCACCACTAACTCACAAGACTTCTCTTCTAAAGGATGAGCTATGCAATCTAGAAATTCTTCGGAAATAAAAGAATGAGAGGCACCCGAATCAAATAAGACTCTTGCTGAATATTCATAAAGAGGTAAAATACCTTCTATCATATTTGACGCCTCTGCCTGGGCTCGGGTGATAGCCATAACCCGGCCTCTCCCTCGCTGCTGCGGTGCTCCTCTGCCACGACCTGCCTGTGGCTGCTGGAACTGCTGAGGCTGCTGCTGCTGCTGCACACCTCTGCCATACCCATACTCTCTTGCATACGGACAATTGCGGATCAAATGTCTCAGCTGATTGCAATTATAACATCTATACCCTGGAGGAACCATAGGCTGCCTGGCAGTGCTCTGCTGCGACTCCTCCACCTCAGGCCTACCTCGGCCCTGCTGCAACTGCTGACGACCTCCCCATCCTCTTCCTTTGCCTTTAAATGCTTGCTTTAATTTCTGGCCCCATTTCCGAAAACCAGATGAAGAAGGTCCTGCTGGTGCCTTGCCCTTGCTCGACCTACTGTCTGCTGCGGTAGCCGGAAACTACCTGAACCTGATTCACCTGCCTGACGAGTACGGATAGACCTCTCTAAGTAGCTGCCCTCTGTGCTGCCTCTTCCACTGTCCTGCACATAAGAGGTACTATCGCATCCTGCAATTCCACTCTCAAACCTCTGATAAAATACTCAACATCATATTATTATCTGAAACCACATATGGCGCATAACGGCTAAGTGCCATAATCTCATCTAGTATTCTAAAACTGAAGAATTACCTTGCTGAAGAGTTCGGAATGCTCTCTTTTTACTTGCTGCACTTGGATCGGAAAGAATGTATCATTAAATACATCAAGAAACTCCGGCCAAGTGATAACTTCTTCCGTCCTGCCTGCAAAAGTGGTTTGCATCTTCAATCGCCACCATTCCAAGCAAAACCTCTCAACTGATAAGCAGCTAATACCACTCTATCCGCTGCTGGACACCTCATAGTCGCAAAAACTCTCTCAATTTCATGAACCCAATGCTCAGCTGTATCTGGATTCGGCCCTCCTGAATAAGTAGGCGGCTGCAATCTCAGAAAATTTTCAACCTGCAACACTGGTTCTTCCGCTAACAACACTGGTGGTGGCACATGAGCTACAAAAGGCACCTCCACTCTCGGCGGAACTGGAGCAACAGGTACAGCCTCTCCATCCCCAGGTGGCACTGCAACCGGTGGTACTGGCGCCTGCTGATCCATTCTCGCCCGAATATCCGTGAGGCTCTCCCAAATCCTTTCTATCATACGCTGGGTGCTTTCCTCCGGATCATCTCCTCCACCCCCCAATCTCTCCTATCAGCCATTTCAGAAATTTCTACATACACCAAACACCAGACACAAATCAAAACCACAATGATCAAAAACCAGGGTCCCTACCAGCAGTGTAAAATGACCGAAATAAGGCTATGTATCCTTTTAATTCCCTTATATTAACATGGACCTTGCTCTGATACCAACTGTGACGGATCGCCTCGGTCAAGCCCGTTAAACTGATAACGTACTTGATCCGAGTCCGCCTCCCGCGAATGGGCCGAAGCCTCGCAAGGGATACCAAACCACAGTCCGTGTAAACATAAAGGAACACACCACATTTCATATATATTTCACAAGTTTACATAGCCAAATTTTCACAAAAACTAAAAAGAAGTATAAGAGCCTGGGGCATACCCCGAGGTACAACTGAAGAAGGTAAACAACTACAAAACTACACTGCTGAAGCTACTCTGCTGGAGGTGCTGACCCTGCACCGCTACGACGCGGCCCGGAACTGGACGTCGGACGAGAGACGTCCTCCTCGCTCTCACCTGTGGGGGTAGGGTGAGCCTCTCTAGTCACTGGCTCAGTAGTGAACTCCCCCAAAATCGAGCGAAACAAACACCACGAGTACGAATAGTAAACACACCAACAATTAATATAACAGCTAAGCAGGTAAGTAAAGCTGTAAAAGTACTCACCGTCTGCCGACTACGAGAAACAACAGTAATAATTAAACGGCAAACCAGTACAGGTGTACAAGCTAAGTAGAGACAGCCACGAGCCACGTGAACTGGTTCGCGACACCAGAAACTGACTCGGACAACTAACACAGGTCTACCTCTCATCTCCGCATCCACGGACGAAAGGTCCAGCTGCCGCTCCACGTAAAAAGGTCAAGCAACTGTGGAGACCAACTAAACACCACCACCTGCAGACCACACGGTCACAGGCCCATGCCTGGCACCTCCAGAGACCCTGGCCTGGGCTCGCTAGAGTGAGGCACTGGAGAAGGACTAGCTGGGGTCCAGTACGTCTACTGGTGTCCGTACCCCCAACTACGAGCGCGCTACAAGTGACTAAAAACAAACTCAAGTGTCACTGTCCCACTGTCGTCTTTCCCTCAGCCGGACGTACAACTCTAACACAAGAGTGAGGGTGTCCAGGTCAGACGACGCAGACCTCGACGGTACAGCACAAGTACCGAGACAAAGCCCCGAGCTAACAGCCTGGCTCACAAAGAACCTGGGGCACCCAACTAGAGAGCCACGGTAGGCATCGTACTACTCGCCACGTACACAAACCACGTGCACGTCACACACAAACCACGTGAAACCTCACGTAAACCACAAGTAACCACTGGTCCACTACACGTGAACCCAACTGACTCGTGTACACAACGCGTAGTCACCGAAGTAAACAACTAATAGCATACCTTGTATGCTAAACACGTAAACCAAGTGCACTCAGTGCACCTCATGCGTCAACACACATGCATTATCGATAATTATTGTACTTAGTCATTTCTGCTCAAATAGAAGTAGGCGGCCACATCGTTGCCGCTTACTGGGAGTCAACGGCAAGGTTCCTGGCCGTTAACCTCCTGGCTGAGAATCTTGGCGGCAAGCGATGTTGACGCCAAGTTCTCCGGCCATAAACCCTACAGAAACCCTAATCCGGCCCTGCGGGTTTTCTAACTGTTCTAACTACTGAAAAACATGCAAATGCAATTCCTTTAGCATGCTAGAACCCAATACAACCCGTTATAACATGATTCGTACAGTAAACTACTCAAACCACCCATTATCCCGCTTGGTGCAACTCTATTCAAACATGGATTAACATGCTGGTTCAAGTGATTATGATGTGTTTTAATGTTTCTACGGAGCTACCAGGGTTCGTCCCCTACCTCAGAACGCGTTAGAATCTCCTGCAATCCCCCGGTTCACACCGAGCCCTCCACGAGCTCCCACGCGAATTGCACCACGCCGCGACGTTTCCTCGCGTAATTAAGCGATGCCGCGCGTTCTACGATCGTCCAACTACTCCTCGATACCTGTTGGAAGCTTCAAAGACTCGGGGGTAGCAAGCTGGGGCAAGAGGGAATGAGAGTGAGCTGAGAAAACAGCCCTCGGGTGAGCCTATAACCTGTTGAACTGACAGGTTGGCGTCAACCCCCTTGTCGCCAACATCAACCGCCAGCCTAAACGTCCACATCTACTGCCGCTAAGCTCATTATAAACGTCCACTAATCTGGACGCCTACCAGAAAACGGCCACCCCTGGCCGCCAACTCAGACAGAACAGCAGTAGGTCCTATTCCATTTCAGGACCCACCCTGCTCTATACCTGGACAAACCACACATCCACACCATGCCCATGCAACCGACTCACACTGGCCTCACAACGGCCGCCACAACCACAACATACACGATCCGCATGGATCCGAAAAGCACGCGACGTTACATAAATTGGCGGGGCATGACACAGGGAATCTTTAAGAGCTGGCAGAAGGTGATTTTAAATCATGTCAGATTCTATAATATGGAATGTATTTAGGTTTATAAATTTTTTACACTTACACATTTTGATGCCCTTGAAGGGAAAATGAGTTTAAAAGTCCAAGGAATTGTTGGAAATCCTATGGGGAACTACCTCCCCTTTGTGAAAGCTTGCCTTGGGCTACTTTAGGAAAATGAAGAGAGCATTAATGGATATTTTAGATCTTTGAAGTCTCCTATCAAAAAGGCCATCTTAGCCTCTATTACCTCATCCTCTAGTTTGGATGCACCATCAGATTTCATTTTAATCAATTCCTCTTGTGTTTTATGCCAGCCAAAGTAATAATTCACATTGCACATTTGCTTGATGTTAATGGTATATCGCCGTTTCCTACTCTTCTCAATTTGTTCTTCATTATTCACAATAGCTTTGTTCAAACTCCTTTTATTGGCCGATTAGAATTCCTCAGCTCAAATAATAATGCTTCTAGGTTTAATTTTATGTTTAACTTCTTCTCTGTTTACAAAATGCTTGTTTCTATGGATCTATAAAGATTCTAGTGTCCCTGTTGTGATAGCCTTGGTGTAAATTAATGCATATGAAATTTTCTTCAACCATAAGAGGTGCATTTACCCTGCCAGTAACAAAATGTATTTGATCGAAATTCTTTTATGCAGAGGAGAAGATGGTGAGCAACCTGTCAATGATTGTGTGCAACCAGTCCAGCTACACTGCTAGCTTGACCAAGTGATTGATCTCCAGTATTTGCAACTCATTTTGATAACATGGAAGGGATAGATTAGCAGTATATCAACTCATTTTTGTTGGCAATATATCAACTTGATCAAATGATTGATGAATAATATTTTTTGTACATACGACAAAAATTGTACTCTTATTATGACATGATGTGAATTTTTCTTCTGCAATGGATCGAATCATGATTATCATGTATTTTCTTTTCTTGTGGTTGATAAGTGATGCATGTATAGGTGGATCAACGATGGATGTATGATTGGATATAATACAAGTGAATCACATAAAATTATATATTATTTTAAAATGTATTTTTTGAGACAGATGAAAATTGATAGTAAAAGAGACTAGATTTATCAGTATAGCTATGAAATATTTATAGATATTGTTATTGCAATAAACAATAGCTACATTTAAATTCTTACTATTTGCAGTTCAAAAATATAACATTTGTAAATTAAAAATGAATGAATAATTACTATTTGTTTCAGTAAGAATAATACGTCAATAGTTAAATTTTTACGATTTTATTTGTAAGTGTTGTTATACTTATACTTACAATTTATATTACATTTACTTATGGTTATTTTGTGTAAGTATAAACACTTACGGTTTAAAATCGATAGTAACACTTACAATTGGCAAAACTGTAGTTAGATCTATAACATCGGTTGCTACGCTATCGATTTATTGACGTAAGTAGTTCCGTAAGTATAAATATTTACTTACGATTTTTCATGTAACACTTATAATTTTCTGCTATAAATATACTCTAAATTTGTTGTAGTGAACTCATGCCTCAAGCTTGGAGAACTAGGAAACAAACATCTTAGAAAGAGCGACCTGATCAAGTACGGACCGATCCGTATAGCCTGTTTTTGAAAACCACCTAAAAACGTATATGCGTTACCTCTTGCAGCCCCAACCAACTGAGCTATCCATAATGGATGTTACTTACCTTAATCACTTTTTACTTTGTGGTCCTATTGATAATTATTTTAAAATTCGTGTTCCTAAAACTTCAAACCAGAAAATGAGCAAAGGTATATGCTTAGAACGTCCTTCCTCCATTTACAATCAATCAGAGCGTTACGCAAAAGCTGGTTTCATACACGACACCGCCACGTTGGCATCGCTTACCATTTAAGCAATTTATGGTAATGTTCCCAGGAAAGGATTGGCCAACCTATGTTGGTTTTGGGGTGAGATCATTAATTTGGCTTCTAGCTCATTTAGCTGATTCTTGGATGTGGATTTGGTGACCTATGGAAAGATCAATCTAAGTCAGGTCATTTTGGTCTCCAACAACTAGTTAGGCTATTCTTTAATGAAAGGTGAAAAAATAGTTCACTCTACAGCTAGCTTGACTAGCTACTAGAGAAAGCAACGGCCTTACTTTGCTGGCTGTTTCCAGATGGCCAGCAATGAATAGTTAGGCCTTGGGGTCTATAGAGCTAATAGTTTTTCTTTGTTTGGGAGTACTGATGATCTCATCAATGCATGAATGTATCACGTTATTGAAAGTGTTTCAAAGATATTATTTTCAGTTAAAAATGTCCAGATTTGTGTCTTCATATTTTTCTGAAGTTTAATTTGGTTCCAAGAAAGGGCCTAATATATTTGAGTCAACCCCAGTCAATTGGTTATGGGGCATATATTTGAATCCATTTATCTTAATTTGGTGGCCACCACCAGAGGCTCCTAATTAAGGAGATTCCCACCGACTAAACATGACCTGATCCCTGAATTTGCATATGAAAATGTTACATGATATTTATGGTATTGAACCGTTTCATATTCTCCCAACACATGAACTTCACCTGAAATTTTCCAAAACTTCAATAATATAACGTATACAGTCGATCATATAATTACAGCTTGTATGTCATGTGATGAGCCAATAACAAGATTTGAACAAAACTTTCTCTTCTCTCTTTAGGTGTCAATTTTTGTGTTCAGTTACTAATAATTAATGTGATAGCTGTGAAATTTGCCTGTTGTTTTCTTGGTGCCTTTTATAATTTCTTTTAGTAACATAGTCTTCAAGGGATAATTGTTAATTTATTTTTAAACTAAGGTTGAAAAATATTGAACGTGTGTGTTTGTGTGTGTTGGGGGGGGGGAGTGTAGAGCTATAAACGGAGCACATATGAATTTTTAGGTTCCAATCTGAATATGGTTAATCAGATACTTTGTATCATCTCCGAATACAATTCGGATACAGAGCAGATAATTTAATCGAATAATTTTCAGATTCAGAGTGGATAATTTATTCGGATACAGAGCAGATAATTTAATCGAATAATTTTCAGATTCAGAGTGGATAATTTAATCGGATAATTTTTGAATTTGTAGCAGGGTGTGAGGTTGAAGGGTCGGAAAACTTGAACCCAACAGATCTCTGGCGCGTCTATTAAGAACGCGACCAACATAGGCGTCATGATTCTGCATGAACGCAACCACTTGGTACATTGCGATTCAATCGCCACTTTCCGTGGGCGCGGCTGCATGCGTGCCGCGTGGCGCATGCAGGAGCATCGTGGCTTAATTGTGACGGCGAGGTACATCGCGTTTTAAATACGACGGCCCAATATGTCGTGATTTAGCCTGCACTGTGTTTTGGCTCCGAGCTCTGGCCAAATAGTGTAGGTTGCACTGTTCAGCTGAAGGGAGAGCTTTGTGGGTTTTTGTTCGGCCATTCAAGGTTCATGAGGTGTTTTCGACATGTTTTCGGTGCGAGGAGATGCTTCAGAGCGCGGGAAACGTCAAGGCGGTGTTGTTTTCATGTTCTTCATATTGGTGGGGGGACTTTATCCTTGTTTTGGTTGTGAGGATTAGGGTTGAAGTATTTGGGATGTGAAATTGCATATATTCAGTAGTAAGCATGCTTAGGTTATTGTGTGGATGGTTAATTATAGCTTTTACTTCATGTAGTGGGTGTGTGCTGTGATTTCTGGAGGTGAAGAACATGTTTTGATTCTTCAGTTTGAAAGGTGACGGACCCAGACGTCGTGTTTTGAACGCAACGACTTGTCCAGTTGCAATTCGGGTTTTAAAGGTGACGGGTTGGTTTGTCGCGATTTGGAGTATTAATGGCGGCCATTGTGTTGGTCGCGTTTTTAGATGTGGCCACATGAGTTGTTGGGTTCTGTGGCCAGTCTGTCTCTTTTTGGTTGCACATTGCTTATGCAGTGTTGTTTAATTTATTTAAAGAATGTAAGCGGTGCTCGGTACTTATCGTGATTGGAAATGTCGAGTTTGTATGAATATGTGTGCATAACAAGTTAGGTTGTTTAACGCCTTCCGTGGTTATCTCTCAAGTCAGATACCCCAGGTTCATTGTAAGCAAAGCACATGGTGCTCGGGCTTTGTCCTGGTACGATGTGTACCGCCAGGGTCTGTGTCATCTTCTTAGACATCCTCACTCCTGTGTTTTAGTTGTATGTCTGACGGAGAGAAAGACGGAAATGGGCAGCGACTCGTGTTTGTGGGTGTGCGGTCGCTTGTAGCGTGCTCGTGGTTGGGGATGGACGCCAATAGATGTACTGGTCTCCAGCTAGTCCAATTTTCTAGTGGCTCACTTTATGGAGCTCGAGCCGGAGTCCCTAAAGGTGCCAGGCATGGGCCTGCAGCCGTGTGGTCTGCAGGAGTGGAGTTGGTTGGTCTCCAAAGTTTCTTGACTTTGTTGAGGTGGAGTGGCAGCTGGACCTTGTTGCCCAACTAGTAAGCCCAGAGGGGGGGGGGTGAATGGGATTCTAAAAATTCCTTTTAGATTAAAAACCTGTCAACAAAAATGCTTAACATAAAAACATTGAGATTGATTGTTAGCGTTAGTAATAGAGAAATGACAAGAGAGCAAACACACAATCACACAACACATGAAATTTTATCCTGGTTCAGACCTCCTATCCCAAAGAGTCCTACATCCAGTCCCCAAGCAACAACTTGTGATTTCACTAACTAAGGGTATTGTCTCCCTCAAGGACCCTTATATATCCAACCGCAGCTGGCCTTCTCTTCTATCCCCGAAGAGGTACAAAACTACCCTGATGCACAGGTCTTACTTCCTTACTAAAAGGAATAAACCCCACCTGTTTCCAACATGTTTTCTCTTCACAACCTGAAGAGGAACTTCACAACAAATGTGAATAGAAGCGAATAGCCCCTAGACCAAGCTTACAATAAATGCTGATCTGGGGCAATGTCTGAGAGAGAAAGATTTACAATAAGAAAATCTCTCAGAACACAAAAGCTCTCTAAGGACTAAGCAAATGAACACGGAGAGCTAAGAGCTACAGCAAGTTGGGGAGTGAAGCTTGGGGCTCTTCTTTCTGATGCTCTCAGGTTGTGAGATGAAAGCTCTAAGGTGCAAAAGTTGTTCTTCATGGAGTCATCTGTAGTATCCCGGAAAATTCATTAATTCTAAAATAAAGATAAATTAAAAGTTTATCAATTAATAATTTCAACAAGTTAAAAAGGTACGCATTATTATCACATGCGTATAAACCCATATAAAAATTTCGTAAAAATAATAAATTATACTTTAAATAATATTATCTAATGACCAATCATTAAATTTGGACATAGAAAAATCATTTAGGTCAAGTTTAAGAAATTATGCGACTTATTAGCATAATTAAGGAGTAAGTCAAAGAACCCATTATTTTATGAGCCAAAGTGGATTATAAATAAAAATAAATATGTGGGTAGGCTTTAAATAATATGAGATGATAGCCCATTATGATATTTGGACCAATGGACAATCTTGGCTCATGAATAAATTCTCTAATAAAAGGATAATTAAAAACCCATTAAGTAAAGTAAGAATATGGGTTGTACAAATAGGCTCACATGAGTTATTGGGCCAAGAGTAAAAGCCCAAATGATGAAGATTAGAAATATTGACATAAATAGTATTAAATCAAATTAAAAGTATGAAATTAATTAAATAAGCATGATAAATAGATTTACATAAGGATAATGGTGAATAATTGGAATTAAATCAATACCATTAAGTCAAATTAATAATGGGTTTTGTCAATGGACTTAACATGGATTGTTGGGCCCAAATAGAAGAGCCATCATGAGATGGGAGTTAATAAGTGAAATTCGTATTAACATATTAAAATTTAGAAAAGAGTTAAGATAAATAATAAATGACCTTTATATATCCCTAAAAAGAGTCCTAGACTTACCCTAACCTATTACCACGAAATTGGATCTCTCCCCAAGCCAATTAGTGGATAAATGCTAGAATAGGGGGAGATAAATGTGAAAATTCAGAGTTAATTAATAAATAAATTAAATAAGGGTAAGATAAATACTAAAAAGGGTTATAAATATCCTAAAAAGAGTTCTAATCCTATCCTAACCCATTACCCACGAAATTTTAACTGTGTAATGACACAAAAATGGAAGAAGTCGAGGCAAATGACATAATAAGTGGACGACAAGTTTATCAACAAGAAGTGGAGGAAGAAGAATTTGAAAGTCAAAATACAACTGACGAGGATGATGATGAAAATGAATTGGATTTTTATGCATCTGAAAATGAGGATGAGATGGGCACTTTTGAGTAGAACAGTGCCCCAATGAAACAAAAAACTATGGACTTCGGCTTCATTTTTCTAGAAGGTACATTTATCTTGATGTTACTTGACATTTTGAGATCCATTGGCCCCACAAACAAGGAGTTGAAAATCTATATATTATCCCTTTCACTCATCAAATCCAGATTTATATGAGTGACAAAATACTTTTCTATTTAAAGAGGATAATGATTCTTTGAGACTTTTTTGTGCTAACTTTACTTTGGCTTAAATCAACAATTGAATTATTCAACAGAATATGGTTCGTGGACATCGAGGTATCTTAGGTAGTAGGACAGATATATATATATATATATATATATGTTGTAACTTCTTAGCTAATTTAATGTAACGAGTGATTTTAACCATTTTCTCTATAGGATCTCAGGCTTTGGGTCGAGGCAGTGTATGTAGGGGGACAGGTACAAATATACATTGTATACTTCTTCATAATATAATGTAACAAGTAATTTTAATTTTATTTATCTACAATTACAGGATCCCAGTCTAATAATCAGCCTCTACCTCTGCGTCTGCCTTCAGTGCAGCCGTCGCATTCGCCTATGCCTCCGACTACAGGTAGACATTTCAATTTTACTTACTATAATTATCAATGTGTAATCAAATCACTTGCAGGATCCCAGTCACAGTCTTCACCTTCGCCTTCGCCTCTACCTTTGCCTCCATTTGTGCCTCCAGGTATACATTTTAATTTTGTTCATTGCAATTATAGATACATAATCAAATCACTTGCAGGTGCCCAGCCTTTGCCTTCGACTCCAGCACAACCTTTGCCTCCGACTCCAATTGTGCCTTCAGGTATGTTAATTAAATGTATTCATTATAGATACACATATCTAAGTATATCACTTGCAGGATCCCAACCCCCAGTAGTCGACCATCCTAAATCTGGTCCCTCAGAGACTGATGGAAGACAGTTGATTTCACTTATCTACAGTGATGGTAGACCGTAAGTATTTAGTTTAATTTATTCATTTCCATTTCATATATGTATCTGCTATATTTTTGTTGTTAAAAATGAAAAAAAAATTATCATGTAGGATGAAGTTTGAGCCACAAGACGTGACTCGAAGCATTACAAAGGCATTGCTTCAATATCTCCCCGGGCCAATTGCACAATGGAAGGAGTACCCAAGGGAGGTTTTGGATAGCTTATTCCAGACCTTTTTGGTAGAGTCTATTATGTCTTCAAATTATTATCATATACTTTGCTTTTTTTATGACATTATCTTTTGTAAAATAATTTTGTTAAATTGTGTCCAGGCTTCTTACCATTTTGCAACTGAGAGGGAGGTGGCGAATGCAAGAATTTCATGGGACAAGATTGCTGCCAATCGCTTCATCGATTATCTTAATAAGTATAAGGTAGTAGCAAAGAAATCAACTAGAAACTTTGATGATCCATTGATGTGGAAAGGCCATGGACCACCTAGTATTAGGAGAGATTATTGGGACACTATGTGTGACTAGTGGGCGACAGAGCACTTTCGACATCGCTCCAGGATTGCTACAGAAATCGAACTAAAATGCCAAAAGCTACTTTACATACTAGTGGCTCCATAAGTTTTGGGAGACATAAGAGAAAAAATGGTTAAATATCATATATTTAATCTTTATTATATTCATACTATTTAAATTCATATTCCTGATGTCTTTAAACTTGTAGGAGAAAGAAAAAGGTGGTCCTGTGTCTTATAAGGAGTTATTTGAGCATACACATCGAAGAAAAAATACAGGTGATTTTGTTTCACCGAAGGCGAAAGAGGTGATGGTATGTATTTCTTTTCTACAACTTATATATTGAATGTTCTTCAATGTTCATGTATGTTTTAGATTATTAATAAATTAAAATTCTAATATTTTGTATGAGACATACGTAGAACAGATGGTAGACAAACATGGCGATGACTCCGCACATCATCCTGAGTTCGATCCCACGGCTTGGTTGGCTGCAATCGGTCAGCCCAAAAAAGGTCGAGTATTCAAATTTGGGAGTGGTTTAGATGCTGGTGGAGTCATCAGCTCCTCTCAGGACTCACATGGCTCCACCACTGCGGTGACTCCATCTCACACCTTACCTAGTGACCAAGTTCGTGAGGTCATTTTTGATGCATTAAACAATTGGTTAACGTAAACTCTGGTCCCTACTTTAAGAACTTTGGGTGTTGGTCTGAGATCTTCTGCTAGGATGGCTCCTTTCGGTGACAGTCATGTATGTATATATTTCATTATTATTCATCTTATTTTGATTATTTACATGTTTATGTGATATATGTTATTTCTCTTTCTTGTTTATAGGCCCCTCATTATCTCGATCATGCTATTGAGGCTCGTGAGGCCGAGAGAGATGATGACGAGGATGAGGATCTCCGTATTCATGACGACTAGGAGCACGTCATCATTGTCTTTTTATATTTTTAGAAAATAATCTTATGTTTGTTGTGAACATTCTAATGAGACATTAATTGTAATTATATATAGATTTATGTTTGTATTTGTGTGGTGTGTGATATATGTATGTGCGTGGTTGTATGTTTCCATTGAATGAATGAGCAGGTTTACATGTACATGTAAAAAAATCATGAGAAAACTATTTTTAAAATAGTTTTTTTTTTTTGGGTTTCCGATTTAGCTACGAATTTGCTATGGAAATATTTGTAGCTAATTTATAGCTAGTTGGCTACGGATTGGCTAAGGAAATATTTGTAGCTAATTCGTAGCTCAATTGAGCTACATATTAGCTAGCTATAGGTATTTCTGTAGCTACTCTGTTGATAAATTTAGCTATAAATTTGCTACAGAAATATCCGTAGCTAATTAGCTATAGATTAGTTACAGAATTATCTACAACTATTGAGCGGCCAACATTTAGCTACAAACATAATCCGTAGCTAATCTGTAGCTATACTGTTTAGCTGTAGATTAGTTATGGACTGTGTCTGTAGCTAATCCACAGTATTCTTGTAGTGATCGCCACCCACCTCCACCTCCAGTAGTCCATTGTGCTCTCCCACATCAATAAGTGGGTCCAAATCTGCGAGTCCTCGCTGTCGGAATCCATCCCCCTCCGTATGCGCTGTCGCGACATGAACCTGAACACCTCCCAGACCGTGTTCACTGGCCCGTACCTCTCCACGGAGCAAGAAGCAAATCAGCATGACGAAGAAGGAAGCGTAGTCGTCTACCACTTCGATCGGCTGCCCGACTCGGTGCTGCTCCTGGTCTTTAACAGGGTCGGCGATGTCAAAGCCATCACCCGTTGCTGCACCGTCTTCCTCCGCTTTCACGCCCTTGTCCCCGAAGTTGGCAGCCTCCTTGTCCTCATCGACTGCGTCCTCTCCTCCTCCAACGCCTCCTCGTCCGGCTACTCGGACAAACCCTGTCGCGGCCTCTTCTCCCACCTGGCTCACCTTGTCGTCGGCAGCATCGTCCGTCCCCTCCAAGCCATCAGCCAGATCCTCGCAACCCTCCCCATCAGCGGTGGCGGCTGCGTTGGGAAGGATTGCTCCTTGTCTTCCTCCTCCGCCATCTGAGACTACAAACTGAGGTGCTCCGCAACTTCAAAGAGATGTGGCGGCTCCGGATCAAGCTTACCACCGGCGAGGTGAGCATCGACGACGACAGATTTTTTTTTTTAAATAACTTTTGTTAGCGGCTGTAAATTTTGATGACATAATATTGATATGTCGACAACCAATAGTCGCTGACATATGTTCCATATGTCAACGGTTGGAATCTGTTGACATATCCTATTATGTCAATGGCTTATAGCCGCTAAAATATGTCTCATTTGTCAACAGTTAAAATTAGCCACTGATAAACATTAATCGACGATAAATTTGTCAACGATTTTATCAACGACTATGGTGCCGCTGACATATATTTATGTCAACAACTTTAAGCCGCTGACATATGTGTTGCTTCTTGTAGTGATAGGAAAATAATCTAAGCAAGGAATTAATAATCCACAATACTGGCCAGATCTCTCCAAGGCTCGGGCCCAAATTTACTAGTCTCAAAGAAAGGTCCTCTGAGGAGAAAACACAAAAAATTTCTTGTACAAATACTCTCAGTATCCCAAGAACGAACATAAACATGGAGACATGCGCACAGGGAAGAACAATGTAGAAAACATGCTTCTTCTTGAACGAATTAATAAGGCATTAAATTGATAGAATTTAAAGAAGTTCTTAACATGAAAAATCAAAGTGCTTCAAGTCTTTAATCCATCCATATAACATGCATCTGAATTCTAATCAATCTAGGAGTTAGACACAAATCAGGCTACGAGTTATATAATCCATTCATATAACTGCAGTGGGGGGGAGATAATGGGGGTGGCAGGGCACATTAAGGAGGAATGTTAATTGGCACCCGATAGGTGGGGAAGAAGAGAGGAGGGCCCTGCAGCCAGAGGGGTGGGGAGAGAGCGGTACCTCAAATAAGAGACATGGGGGCAACATCAGACTCAACTTTCGAAGACAGCAATCAGACTAAGCTTTCGAAGACAGTAGCGACACGGCGGCAATGATGGACTCAGTAGTTGGGGCCAACAACGACGACAGTGGAGAGAGAGAGAGGTGAGAGTCGGATAGGGGGAGTGGGTAAAATAGGAATAATCAGTCATCAATCGATCTTAGTTTGGTCTCAAAACTTGGTGCTTACTGGGACCAAATTATTTCATGATAATTTTGTCCTTTTGTTGAGATCAAAAAATTTGGTGACAATTCGGTCTTAATATAATTGGGAATGAATTGAATTCAGTGACAGTTTGATCTTTATATTGAGAATCAAATGTTGCGGTGACAATTCGACTTTATTAGTTTTCATTGCATGAGTAAGAAATTAAATGTAACTAAGATTGAATTGAATTCAGTGACAACTTGTCTATATATTGAGATAAATTTTTTTGATGATAATTCGATCTCAAGCGATTGAGACCAAACTAAATTTGGTGGCAATCTGGTTTCCATTTTGAGACCAAATGGTCATGATTAATGGGTCGCAATAAATGTTATTTTATAACTACCAAATGATATTTGACTGTGACTAAATAGTTTCAATCTTAAAATAGAGATCGACGGAATTATCACTTAATTCATTTTAGTCTCAATATTTTTCAATTTAGTTACTGAAGTTTATCGGTGGTAATTCAATCTCAAATTAGAGAGAGAATTGAGATGGAAGAGTTTGATTTCAAAATCGATCTCTATCTGCACAATTTCTTGTAGTTATTGTATATATGGTTGGACAATTTGAATTAAGTGATAGTTCACACACCTATCTGTGCAATAAGTGTAAGGTGCCTTCTCTCATTTTTAGTACATGATTAATCTATAAAGGATGGTTAACAACATGAGAAAATGACATGAAATTTAACCATAAAAATTTCATGAGAAATGATCGATGTAGAAGAGGACACAATACTTTTTGTGGATATTTTGATGGAGGTTTATCAAATATAATAGTGTCAGTGAAAATTAATTCATATATAAAGGGTGCACATGCAAATGAGAGATTGCTATGCAATCTTTACTTAATATATGTATATATATATATACATATATAACTTTGCTACCATTTATTATGTGGCAAACACACTTTCCAATATTATTAACTCATGTACACCAAGGATGTGGCTACATTATTCACCATGGAGGCAAAAGCCATATACAATCGGGTGGCTGATAGGCTAAACATGAAGATCATCACAAAGAAAAAAAAATGTAAACTCCGTAGATAACAGATCTTAGGAATACATACACACCATGTATCTATTAAAGTTATCTAATTTTGCTGAGCATAAAATAAGTAAAAAATAGATCAGTACTATGGGCTTTGTAGCACACGTTGTTGTGGATGTGTATCTGATACGGAAGCCATCCCACGTGCGAGGAGGAAGATGATGTCGAAAGATGTCGGGAGGAGAGATGTGTAACCCGCTGCGCTCTCGTCTGATTTCCTCTCTCTATGTGTCTGTAGTCTGTGTATCCTGATGGGGAGTCTCACATATATTTATAGAGAGGAGGGACCAGTCCCAATGGGCCTGAGCAGGATCCCACCCATAACAGGATCCTAATGTGCACTTAATGGGTTAAGACCAATAACATGTTCTTTTAACTGGACCTCATGGTGTGTCATATAATGTGCAGCTCAGGACAGTGGACCACAATATCGGGTAAACCCAACATTCTCCCACTTGATCCAACTTGTCACAAGTACATCAAATCTTCCTTTGAAAGTATACATATAATATAGACTGATATAGTTTTAAAAGGACTCTTGACGATTTGATGTCTTGGGCTTGCACCTGAAGGGAAAAATATGGTACATGGGTGCATGATTAAAACCAAAACTACACACCACTCCAATTAATGGAACCTGAAGAGTTCAATATAGTAAATCAAATGACATGGGTCATGGCGATAAATGTATTCAAATCACACACCACCTTCCATGTACCACAATGCCACCAACTCACTACAACTGAACATCAAACCTGAAATTATAGATAAACTCAAACTTAATATTTATCTGTTGGTCACCACTTAAGCTTACATTCTGCCAATCCATAGCCAACATGTATACACAATAAATGGAATAGGCAGAAAACAATAGAAGAATCATGACATTGATGTGATCACAAATAATAACATAATGTCAACAGAAAGTGTCATAACATATCGAGAGAGCTTATAAGACCCATCCGAATCACATGACTATAAAAGACGCTAGCAAGTAGTCCTTTAGTGAGAGGGTCAGCCACCATAAGATCTGTCCCAATATGTTCTATACACACTTCATGATTCCTCACTCTATCTCTAAGAGCAAAATACTTTATATCCAAGGCTCTACCAACATTGGATGCTTTATTGTTCTTAGAGAAAAAAACTGCAGTGGAATTGTCACAGTAAATCTTGATAGGCCATGAGATAAAATCTATAATGGTAGACCTGTGAGCAAATTCCGCAACTGAATGGCCTGACCACTAATCTCAAAACAAGTAATAAACTCAGTTGCCATAATGGAAGTCACTGTAACACTCTACTTTTCACTGCACCAGATAATGGCTCTCCCTGTCAAGAGGAACACATAGTCTCATGTCAAGGCAGCCACCAAAAACAGCATCAGAGTATGCAATGACTTCCAGCTGATCTGACCTTCTATATGTGAGCATATAATCCATTGCTTCCTTTCTAAGTCATTCTTGGGACACTGTAATTTATTGAATTTATCACCTTTAACAATGGGTACCTTATTGGGTGCGCAGGACTGCATGTTAAATCTTTCTAAAACCTTTGAGATATAAACCCTTTGGGAAAGACCTAAAGTGCCTGATGGTCTATCCCCGGTGATCTAAATGCCCAACACATATTGAGCTTCACCTAAATCTTTCATCTCAAAGTTTTCAGAAAGAAAAGCCTTTGATGTAATAAACCAAGATCACTACTGGCAAGCAAGATGTCATCTACATACAAAAGCAAGATAATGAACTTACTCCCACTGACCTTTAGGTATAAACATTCATCAATAATGTTTTCCTTAAACCCAGAGGACAGTATGATCTCACTAAACTTAATGAACCATGGACGGGAGGCTTGCTTAAGTCCATAGATGGATTTCTTTAATTTGCATACCAAGTGTTCTTTCCCTTCAACATGAAACCCGTGAGGTTGTTCCATATACACTTCTTTATCTAGGTCCCCGTTAAGAAATGTCATTTTCACATCCATTTGGTGCAACTCTAAATCAAAATGAGCAACCAAGGCCATGACTATCCTGAATGAAAGCTTCTTAGAAACAGGAGAGAAGGTCTCATCATAGTCAATACCTTCCCTTTGAGTGAAACCCTTAGCCACCAATCTGACATTTTATCGCTCAACTTTACCTTTAGAGTCCACTTTAGTTTTGAATACCCATTTGCATCCAACAAGTTTGGACCCTTTTGGTAAGTTGACGAGTTCCCAGACTTGATTTTTACCCATTGAGTCAAGCTCTTCCTTCATGGCTTCAAACCAATAGGTGGATTTTTCACTCTCCATGGCTTGTGAAAACGTCACTGGATCATCAATATCACCCCTGTCTAAACCATCTTTCTGTAGGTAGACTAGAAACTTATCAGATATGGCAGGTTTCCTGACACTCTGAGATCGACGTATCGTTGGCCCCTGATCCACCTGAGGAGGTGGTTGGTCAACATGTGCGATATCTACTGGTTGTGGGGCCACTTGAGGTGGACCAAGTGCAACTTCTTGTTCCTCAACAATATCATTCTAAGGAATGAACGTAGGAACAATGTTGTCAGTTGCTACAGGTATTTCAGCCTGATCCTGTAACTCCTCAAAGAAATCTCTCGAGAAAGTTCACTCCCATTGACTCCACCATTCTCAAGAAATTTTGCCTTATCTGTCTCTATAATGATGGAAACATGTGATGGACAATAAAATCTATACCCCTTTGATCTCTCTGGATAACCAATGAAGAATCCATTAGTTGTTCTGAGATCAAAAGCCTTTTCTTGTGGATTGTATGGTCTGGCCTCAGCTAGACACCCCCATGTGCGCATGTAGCTTACTGAAGGTTTCCTACCACACCATAGCTCAAAAGGAGTCTTAGGTGCAGCCTTCGTAGGAACCTTGTTCACTATGTGTGCAGCTGTCTTAATGGCCTCCCCCCATAAAGACAAGGGTAAGGTAGAATGACTTAACATTGTCCTGACCATTTCTTTAAGTGTTCGATTCCTTCTTTCTGTAACTCCATTCTAATATGGACTGCTAGGGGTAGTATATTGTGGTATAATACCCTCCTCCTTAAGGAATCTTGCTAATGGTCCGGGCCTTTGTCCCATCTCAGTGTACCTACCATAATACACACCACCTCTATCAGACCTGACTATTTTGATTACTTTTCTTGATTGTTTCTCCACTTTCTTCTTGAAATCCTTAAAGGCATTGAAGACATCTGCCTTTTCAAGAAGTAAATAGAGATACATGAATCTAGAATAGTCATCTATAAAGGTGGCAAAGTACCTTTCGCCAAACAAACACGGTGGAAAGGGACCACATATATCAGTATGGATTATTTCAAGCACTTGAGAACTCCTAGTGGCATCCTTATTAGGCGTGTGTGTTTGCTTTCCTTTTATGCAATCAACACATATCTCAAAGTCAGCGAAATCTAGAGTAGGAAGTACTCTTTCTCCCACTAACCTCTTAAGTCTCTTAATGGAGATATGACCCAATCTCCTATGCCACAACATAGATGAGTTTTCATTAACTCTACCACTCTTATTGCCAACAACTGAAGTATGCAGGATATGATGAGATTGTTCATTTACATTGCTAAGACACAATTTATATAAAACATCAGATAGAGAACCAGTACCAATAACAATAGAATCCTTTATTAATTCAAATGAAGAGTTTCCCAAACATATACGAAAACCTTCTGAATCAAGTTTTGATACTGAAACCAAATTTCTACTAAAAGATGGTACAACATGCTCGTCGGCCATGAGGGAATTCATGGCCAGAGGAGACTTACGGAGGTCTTGTATAAGGACTCACTAGTCCGACAGAAGGAATATCCGACGGAGAGTTCATCCAAGCCAAGAAAGGGGTACCGATTTGTGCAAGTGTGGAGAAAGTGCAAGGTGAGAGCTTAAAATTTATCATTCTTTATTATTAGTGCCACTTTGGTGATCTACCTAACCATTCATAAATCAAAAAATTCTCACCAAACCTCATAATAGTATCAATGTAACCCTTAATATGAGCAAAAGGATATATATACAATAATTATTGCAATATG
Source organism: Colocasia esculenta (assembly GCA_014218235.1). Classification (NCBI taxonomy): domain Eukaryota; kingdom Viridiplantae; phylum Streptophyta; class Magnoliopsida; order Alismatales; family Araceae; genus Colocasia; species Colocasia esculenta. The sequence goes on from CM024753.1 coordinate 202,653,429, forward strand.
AAAACATAGATATTCATACATAAATAAAACTGTAATGAGGTCAAAACTCAAAAGAATGATCTCTAATGATTATTACAACAATTATCAGTCCATAAGCAAGCTTTAATCATGCTAAAACTAAATTAAAAGGGGTTAAAAACACAAGTTTAAGCATACTATTACATAAATGCTCTTTCTGTTTGCAGAAATAACCACAGAATTGTAAACATATCCCCAAAATTGCTTCTGTATCCAAACTGTTTTTAAATAAGATCTTAAATCCTTTAAAAGTCATTAATGGGCTCAAATTTGGCCCAAAAGCTTTGGGCCTATGGTTCTGTACTTAATGGATCTAGCATACCCATTAATAAACCTTAAAGGATAAAAAATTTCAATAGAGAACTTAAAATAAACAGTTTTAAAACTTAAAGGATACAAAAATAATAATGGATACTAAATGGATATAATGTGTTTGGATCCAATTCGGATTCGGATAGGATAGGTTTGGGTCCTAAATATGGTTTCTTGTATTCGGATCTTAATGGATCCATAATGAATCTGATATCCAAAACCATACCCAAAACTTAATCCTATTTAACAAAACCCAAAATTGGATCCAAAAACTTAAAACAGAGGGCATAAGAGCAATTATATATGGAAACAACACGCGCATCATGTATCTGAACCTCATAAAGTAAGGGCCAGTTTGACAGGGGGTACCCCTGGGTAACTCAACTTTCCGATTTGGCAGCGTGGGTTGAGGTAACCAGGTTTACCCCCCCCCCCCCCCCCCCCCCATTTCGTGGGTAACTCTGCCCCTGCTCAACAAGTGGGGCAGAGTTACCCCATGGGACAAGTTTTTTATTTTTTTTATTTTTCAAATATTTTATAAAAAATATCATTAAATTGTAAATATTATGTTAACTATATATATCTAAAAATTATCTTATTTTTTAATTACAAAAAAAACATAAATTGAGTCAAACTTTTGAGTTGACTAAAAAAAACGTGGGTAAACCTACCCTGGTTAGTGGGGGTTAGTGGGTAAGATGGCAAACTGAATTGATTAAGTTTTTGGTTAAGGACCCATGGCTAAACTACCCCTGGGTAGTTTAACCATGAATCAAACTAGTTAGTGTTTGCAATATTTGTTGCCAATTAGCCTAGCGGTCTTTGTTATACTTGTCTCCCAGATTAATTTTTGTTGACGGAGTTATAGTTTATAGAGGTGAGATTTGCGGACCCAGCTAGAAATCCAGTCTACTACTATTTATCGTTCCAAAAAAAACTTAAAAAGAACTGAAGCACGATAAGATTTTTCATGATCTTCTCCTTTCTTCTACTCATGGCCTGTTACGATGATCATTAACATGGACGATACAATATCTTTGCATGCAGATTAAGGTTTGGCCTTGGACCACAGTTTTATTCACCGGACATCCTTTTCGCGACAACCTCGGTGCATCGAGGCCCGCAATCGCGCGCGCGTGTGGCCACGCGTACACGTACGACCCTGTTTGGACAACAGCCTGCTGCTAAGGCTTATCAATTAACGGCCCCCACCCGCCTTGCGTCTTTTCATTTCTCTTGTCAATATATTTCTTCTTCCACACTGCATGCTGTGCTACCTGGCGTGAGCAGAGAGCTCAGATCAGGACGGGGTACGAGCCGATAGAGGTTGCCGGAGGGGAATCCACCCGCTTCTCTGCAGGCCACACCCTCTCTATCGCTTAACTTCCCTGCAGGCCGTCATCAACTGCAAATACACGAAGAGGGAGAGAGAGAGAGAGCATGGAGGTGCAGAAGGTGCTCTACATGAACAGAGGGGACGGTGAGGCCAGCTATGCCAAGAACTCCTCCATCCAGGTCACTCTCAGACACTTTTTCATCTCCTTCTAGGGTTTTGGCCGACATGTGTTCTCCTGAGTCTCTCTTTCTCTTTCTCTCTTCTGTCCTTTTGATCATGCAGAGGGAGGTAATAGAGGTGTCGAGATCGGTCATGAAGGAGGCCCTACTCGACCTCTACCATGCCGTTGGCTTCCCCGGCAAGCTCACTGTCGCCGACCTTGGCTGCTCCTCCGGGCCAAACACCCTGACGGTTGTAGCCGACGTCGTTGACACCGTGAGGGAGAGTTGCCGACAACTCTGCCGAAGCACACCGGAGTTCCAGCTGTTCTTGAACGACTTGCCTGGAAACGACTTCAACTCCGTGTTCCGCTCCCTCGAGGGGTTTTACAAGGAGAGGGAGAGAGGGAGGGAGATCCGCCGGTGCTTCATCGCTGGAGTTCCTGGATCGTTCTACGGGCGACTGTTCCCGAGCAGGAGCATCCATTTCTTCCACTCCTCCACCAGCCTCCACTGGCTCTCTCAGGTTTTGTCTATTATTGACACCATATGTCTGGTCATGTTAACAGTGCACCCTGCAGAGCTCATAGTAGTTAACGACGCTATTCTTCCTACCTTAAGATACTCTTTTAACATATATTAATACTCCCGCATAATTGTCTTTCATCTACTGTTTCAAGATCATCATAGATAAAGTGATGGAACATCAAAAATGCAATTGAATGGTGGATTCATACAGATATTGAATAGTACTAATCACGGTCCTAAACACGGGTTATTTACGGATGTTGCCACTACCTCCTCGGTGGGGAACCCCTTCTTCTTCTTCTTCTCCTTTCATCCTTCGTCATCGTCTTCTTCCTCTTTCTTGCCGCATCGGTTTCTTTTACTTGATGTCTGTGGCGGCGCACGGTGGCGGGGACCTCGGGCGCCGCGGGGGCTTCCTTGTTCTTCTGGTCATCCCCCTAGTCGAGCTGAATGGCTAGCTGGGTAAGCTCCCGGAGAGGGCGGCGAGGGTCTTGAAGGTGATCCTGGAGGAGTCCTTGGGTCGACAGAGAACTCGCGAGGGAGAATCTCTCGAGGGAGATCCAGATGAGGAACTTCAGAGAATTGACGCCGTAGACTTGCAAGTGAACCGGCGGCAAGTTGCATAACCGCTAAAAAAAATATAAATTCTACACTGTAAAATATTACTGTTAGATTTTAAAATCATCGACAGAATTTTTAATAGATTTAAATTTATGAATAAAAATTTTGAACTTAAAAATATGAACCTGCTTTGATAAGGGTTAAAAGTGAGGTTATAATGGGATACAACCTGATTAGAGTAGCCTAATTAATGGAGTTTTTTTTTTGGGGGGAGGGGGTAAGCTACCCTAGCCAAAAAACTGGGGTAGCATAACCCTTTTTTTAACCAAGTTTTTAATTAAAAAGTGGCGCCAAACTCATTTGAGTTAAAAGTTAGAGACACATTTGGTTATTTAACCTTGTATCAAAGTGAGTAATACAAGAGGCAAAAATAAAAACAGAACAAGATAGCATGGGTTTCACAAAGGGAGACACACAACCGGACAGGGGTAGGGGAAGGGAACAACCAATACGAGACAACAAAATAAATAAGTAGAAAACTCCAAATCAAAGAACACCTCACTCTTTGGTCAAGAGATCAAGGTGATTCCCAGACAACAGAATCGATGGAATCTTGATCACAAATATGTACGACAGCTCAAAAGGAATATCCAATCCCCAGTTGATGGAGAACTTAGTCACATATGCTTCCTTAGCCGGCCAATCTGTTGCCCTATTTGTTATTCTGTCAATGTGAACTCTGACCTCCTCCCATTGTGCCTATAACTGTTGAATTTTCTGCGATTATAAATTTGATTTCAAGGATAATTTCAAATTTTCTCTTATTGATTGCTTCAAGGACCTATTTGTTGTCTCCTTCTAACCAGAGCTTGGTACAATTGATTCTTTCTTTTATTTCCATAGCTTTAACTCAATACACAGCAGAGTAGCTATTGCTTATGCCTTGATGACAGAGGTAGATTCTAAGAAAATAGTTCATATCCGTATACAAGTACCAACCGAGTTTTTGATAATGTATCCAGCTCCGTCTTTCTTATTTTGCTTACGAGCCTCATCAAAATTGCATTTGCACCAATCTCTCTTTCGTTTGGACCATTGAGATTTTATCTTCTTAGGCTTCTTGGTCTGACATTTATTATAGAGACCGTAGTGTCCAAAGAATTCCTTTTGATTTCCATTTACAACTCTGATGTCCCCTAATCTGTCCAAGTTTGCATTCAAGAAACTTACTGTCTTTTCAGTGATATCATCACTTTTTGCTTTAATAAACTTTTGTTCACTTTGAAAAGACTCCCATTTCTTTCTCTCCATACTGCATCACAAGTAAAAGCCACCACCAATTTGTAGAAAAGGAAAAGAGGTTATTACCTTGGAGTTTTTCTATTTCTCCCCATAGACTAGCAAGGTCTTGAGGTGAGCTTGAGCACTGCAAATGATTTCCAATCTCCTGCCAAACTGGGGCAGCTGATAAGCATGCAATGAGAGCATGATTTAAATCTTCTTTTTCCTTCCAACACTTATGACATGTGGCTATGACCTGAATATTATAATGAATAAAGTAAGCCTTTGTAGGAATTCTGCCACAAGCAATCTAATTCTATTGGGAACCAGCCACTTACAGATTTTTCCCTAATCCACTGAAGGAATATCCTGTGAGGAGCTTTGGGTAGCCCAGATTCAATTATAGGCATTATGAGTCAAAAGAGTACCGTGTTTACTATGAATATATGATCTCTCATTTGGTCTATTTGCATTTAGAGTGGGACAATTCCCTAAAAAATTTTGGTTGTCTTGGGAAAGGTACTCCTTATTTTTTCCACATTCCAACTTCCTGCTCCATCCAAGAGACAGGTGAGTTTAGTTTCATCCTGCATCTCACAGATGTTAAACTCCCATGGCCACTTGTACAAACTTTTGCCAAAACACCAATTATCTTCCCACAAATTGATGGAGTTTCCATTCCCAGGAATCCATCGAATACTATTTTTGTGTTTCTTGTATTTCACAGTCAATCTTTTCCAAATTTCAGATTTAGGCACTAATTTAAACATGGAATCCAATGAACCTCTTCTGTTTTTCTTTGACAAGTTTTGGCCAAATGCCCTCCCCCTCTTGACACAGCTTAAGGATAGCTTTAAGAATTAGGGCGTTGTTCATAGAATGGAGGTCCATCAGGCCTAAACCCCATCCTTTTTCTGGAGTTTCAAATGTTCCACTACAAGAAGCAAGACATATGTCAGCGGTTATTATCCGTTGACAAAATAAGAAATACCATTGACATAAATGCATGTTAGCAGCCTCAGTCGTTGATGAAGTTGTTGAAAAATACGTCGTCGACTAATATTTGTCAGCGGTTAATAATAACCGTTGACATATAAGATATATGTTAGCGGTTAGAAGTCGTTGACATACATTAGATATATCAATGGATTTAGGCCGACGACAGATAGAATATATGTCAGTGGCTATGTGTTGTAAAGAATATGTTAGCAGCTTATTAAAGTCGCTGACAAAGATCTATTTTTTAGAAGAAGAAAAAAAGTCGGTGCCTACTCTACCCTGCAACTTATCCCTAAACCCTGCATCCCCCTGTCCCAGTGCTGCAACTATCGGGGGTGACCATGTCGGAGACCGGCATCCACAGCACCAATAGCTCATGGTCCCCTGTTCCAATAATGCCACTACGTCAACCGAGCTCAACATCCCAACAAACCTCACCACTCTCGGCTCCTCGGCGGACTATGCAGGAGGTGGCGGCAGCTACTTTTGATGCCCAAGATGTTGGTGCACTGTTGCAGGCTTTCTTCAAACGGCAATGGCACCCTCGCTGCACTCGTCGGTGGCCCTGATCGCACGACGAAGGCCTCCATCGTGATGCAGAAACATCGAGGCCTCCATCTCCTGGTGCCGGATCGGGCCGCCTCTGACTGACGATGATGGTTGTCTTTGTGAGGTCGAGCGCAATGCCGAGGACCCCCCCCCCCCCCCCCCCCCCTTCTGCACCACCCATGGCCTCCTCCTCATCCAGTACTGGCAAGAGACGAAGCTGGTCAAGGAGAAGTCGATGAAGAAGCGGACGAGGAAGTTGGAAGCCGGGGAGTTGATGCACACGATGAAAAACACGGGGGGTGCTGTGATGAGGATGAGCATGGAGGAGGAGAGGCGGGGGCCGACGAGGTCACAGGCCGTGCCCATGGCCAGCTGGGCAAAGATGGTGCCAGAAGATGAGGTCGTCGACAGTGTTCAAGCGTCGGTGCAGAATGGAGAAGCCGAGGACGGCAACCATGGTTGGTTGTTGGAAGGGAAGCTCATCAAAGAGAAGACTTACGTTTAGAGAGAGAGAGAGCAAGAGAGAGAGAGAGAGAAGAGTGGAAGGGAAAATGGAAGAGGGGTTGTGGGGCCGACGGGTGGGGGGGTAGTGGAGAGAGAAAAGTTACTATCTCCTGCCATTTTTATTAGTATTTATCAACGGCTTCTCTGAGTTATTGACAAAAGTTATATTTGTCAATGGCCTGAATAAACCGCTGACACATGGTTGCACATATGGCAAAAAATCGCCCGCTATTTTTTTACCTTTTTTGAAGTATATGTCAATGACTTCATGGAGCCGTTGACAAAGGTTCAACATGTCAACGGCTTCGTGAAGTCATTGATAAAGGTTAAGCATATGTCAACGACTTCATGAAGCTGTTGACATATGCTTAACCTTTGTTAACGGCTCCATAAGGTGGTTAATATATACTTAATTTTTGTCAACGGCTTCATGGAGCTGTTGTCATATGCTTAATCTTTGTCAACGGCTCCATGAAGTTGTTGATATATGCTTAACTTTTGTCAACGGCTCTCATGAGGTCATTGACATATGTGTAACCTTTGTCAACGGCTTCGTGATGTCGTTGACATATGTATCATTTGTCAATGGCTATCCGTAGCCATTGACATATGATTCATATGTCAACGACTTTTCTTAGCCGCTGATATATAGTCGTTGGCAAATCTTATTTTTCTTGTAGTGTTCCCACATGATTAAGTGCATCCCTTTAATTTCCTGATTGCCTGTCCAGATAAATTTCCTACAACTTCCTTCCAACTCATGACTTTTAGAAAAACTAGAAACTGCTGCCCAATAAATTGGAATCGACGTAAGAACATGTTTGACTAATGTTATCGAGCCTGCCATTGATGGAGTTCTACCTATCCAACCTACCAGTTTCTTCCTCATGTTTTCTTTGACTATTTTAAAAACTTGGTCTGCCGGCCTTATGTGAGTTACTGTGACTCCCAAGTAATTTTGAATCTTCCTTTTTATCCCAATGGTTTGGCTGTAGTTGCAGGACTGCGGCCACCAATATTGTTTGAGCCATGCTATCTATAGTACCTCCAATCATGTGAAGAGTGGACTTATTATATTCTAATATTGTTCTCTAATCAAAAGTGGAAGTATCCTACTTAAGGGCCAAGCTGTCTCAACTGCTCAGCTATGTATGTGTATCTGACAAGTCATAATTTGCTCATGTACATAAAGAAAGGTGAACTGAGATGATATGACAATAAGTAATTCTTTTAAATCTACATTTTAACATCTATTGTTGCATTCATATTCTTATTCCATGCAACAAGAAAACACCCACAATTGACTAACGAATCACTTACATAAACATACTTGTAGATTTCCATTTTCCTATTTTAATTTTTTTGTGGAAAAATTTCTCACAGGTTCCGTTGAAGCTCCAACAGCATGAGGATCCTTTAAACAAAGGAAGCATATATATCTCTGAACGAAGTCCTTCTGTTGTGGTGCACGCGTACTCGACACAATTCCGAAAGGACTTCTCAGATTTTCTAAAGTGCCGATCAGAAGAAATGGTTGTTGGAGGCCGCATGGTGTTGACTATAGTTGGTCGCAGGGCTTTGGATCCCACGAGAGATGAATCACATTTCCATTGGTATATAATAGGTCAACTGCTGATGGACATGGCCGAAGAGGTAAACTCGATCGCTTTTTGGTTCTGGATCTTTCTTCCCACTTGAGATATTCTTCAGGCGCTTTATTTATAGATATTTCCTTCCTTTCAATATTGAACCAACCATAATTTTTAGGGGTGTTATATATATATTATGTTCTTAATATACAATCTGTTCTCTCAGATTATGTAGTATTCTTCTGTTTTTTGATATTGAGATGGTTACATGGATGTCACACACACAACCTTACTAATCTTTATTCAAATGTATGTATGCATGTATAAGGAGGTTATATCTAAGGTTATATTACAGTATAACTGGAATATATATATATATAACTTTTAACTCTATCTTGTAAGCCCATTACAATTCAATATTACTTAGACACTCTCTTAATTACATACGTTTTGTATGTATTATCCAATGCTCACAGTGCCAGAACCGTTATATAGATATAGTTGACGGTATAAAGAATATTGCAGCGACAACTTACAAATGTATTGATTCTATGATCGTCAACTAATATCTAAATAACTAATATGTACTGTTTCTGGCCACTCCCTCTTTCTATATATGTGCACGCTCGTTTCATGTTGATTTGTCGAGAAAATATTTTGTGTAGCGACTCTATATATTTATGCCTAACAAGACTTCACAAGTGTCCAGTAAGTATATAAAAGACCACCGCAAAAATATAAGACATAAGAAAGTATATGTTCTCATATTTATTCACAACATTTTATATTGTCTCAATATATAATTACATGTCTAAAAGAAAAGTACAACTATCTGTGGCATACCCCGAGAGAGCAAGACTCACACTAACACAACTACAACTCAACTGCTGGTGGTACAAATCTGTCACAATACCGCTGCAAGCCAAACACACGGTAAGTCCTGAAAAGAACTGTAGGAGAGTAAGCCTCAACAACTCACAGGCTCAGCAGGAACTTCCGAAAAACAACCAACAACTGAAAGAAGGAACCAAGTTCTCAACCCTTACGGGTCTCACTGGCAGCACTACTAAAGCACTACAGAGGTAAAACATGCTAATAATAAAACCTAATTTAATTGCATTAAACATAAACACATTAACCACCACAACTACAGAAAATGAGGGAGCAACAGGACTAGTGTAGGTACCCTAGTCCACCACGGAAACTGAAACCACCACACCTCGGGCCATATAGACCAACTACTAATAGACGGTAAGGTGACTAACAACAAGGGGTCAGTCCCCCATATATAGAACGAATGAGTGAAGTAAGGCCACACAGGCCAATAACCAACAAAAGGTAATGGGACTAACAACAAGGTTAGCCCATCAAATGCCCATTGTAACAACACATCGGAGAACTACCCACATAAGGGTACAACACTACAAGTGGAAGGTCACACAACGCGACCCTCACAGAAATTGGTCCACCTCAACACCTGAAAAGACTAGCACACTATGTGCCACAACAGCTAACAATCCACACAGAGTATAGGTACTTGAAGCCACAAGGTACCCCAACAAAACCACAAATGTCAATGTGCCATCAACACGACACACAACAAACGGTCACAAACCACAACCAGTGAGTCACCACTCACAAGCCACAACCACTAGCAAAGTATGAGTTAGAAAGAACGACTCACCACACGGGAATGGACTACTGGTTCATGACGCCAGTATCCAACCCAGACAACACAGCACAAGAACTACCTCTCAGTCTCGTAGTCATAGATGAAAGGTCCAACTGCCACTCCACAACCACACAGTAAAGCTAAAGAACAGTGGAGACGAACCAACACCACACCTGCAAACCACACACAACTGCAGACCTATGCCTGACACCTTTAGAAACTCTGGCCTAAGCTCCCTAAAGTGAGGCACTGAAAAATAGGACTAGCTGGAGCCCAGTACGTCTATTGGTGTCCGTACCCCCAACCACAAGTGCGCTACAAACGACCGCACACCCACAAACACGAGTCGTTGCCCTCTATCGTCTTTCCCTCAGCCTGACGTACAACTCAAACACAGGAGTGAGGGTGTCCAGGAAGACGACACAGACCTCAATGGTACACACAGTATCGCGACACGTCTCGAGCACAACGTGCCTAGCTCACACAGAACCTGGGGTACCCGACTGGAGAGGCATTCCAGATTAGGCGCTGAACCACCAAACTCGGCCAACCCACAAACTACACCGATTACTTAACATAACCATAAAACTTATACCACGATACACAAATCATAATTAGCTCATCATTGGTCACCACGTGTCCTCCAAGCAACTACACACTGCTAAAGACATGAACCACATTACAGTATTGTCTATCATTGGACATCTCATGTCCTCCATGGCAACACTAAACCATTATACACATTAAGCACATAATTAACATAATTAACTCAACTTACTAACTAATCATAAGCCCAATTCATTAGCCTAATCATACTTTACTAACATAAAGACAACTTAAACATCTTAACAGCATCTTAGAAAACCAGGGCTAGGTCAACACCAAACCCTTACAGCCCAACCATCAAAACACACCTCAGAAGCCAAATCGCGACGGACACAGACGTCGTCTTTAAGAACGCGACGACCAACCCCGGCGCGATTCAAGGCCTAACGCGACAGGGCCCAGTGTCGCGACCATATCGCGACGACCCGATATGTCACCTTCAGGCCAAACGGTCAACACTGACAGTCAAACAACAAATTGTGATGCAACGATATGTGACGACAAAGACCACACCAAACCATACACAGAATCGTGACGGACCACACCGACATGTTCAGCAGGTCAAGTGGTCGCGTCCAAACCAGTCGGTCCAACACAATCGGAACACAAGAATGCAATAGCCCAAGGCATCGCGTTTCAAACCAAAATACGACGGTTCAGTCCGTCACCTTCTTAGGTAGGCGACTGAACCCTTCTTCCTCCTACAGAAATCACTCCACACACATCATACACTCTTACATAAGCTCATAAAAAAGAAGCTAAACTACCACATGTCATTCTATCATGCTTTAAAAGTTGTAAGCCAATTAAATAACACAAAATAAAAGAGGAAGTTTCCCTACCATTACAAAGAACACGAATCTCGTGAAGAACACCACACCACTGGCGCACCCACGCTCCGAGCACCCTCCTTGAGTGGAAACAACGCCGCACGAACCACCTGGAAGTTATAATCGCCAAAACGCCGCACAACAACCTCCCCCTCACGCCGGACAGAGCTCCTCTGCTCTGTATGGCCAAAATAGAGCAATTAAACACTCAGTCAAAATCGCGACGGAGGCATACGTCGCGTTTACAACATGTGAAACACGATCACCCTAATTGTCGTCAATCGTGCCGCGCCACGAAAGAACAGTTGGTGAATCGCGATGTAGGAAGTCGTGCGTTCAAAACGTGACGACACACCCCGTCGCCTTCTTCACCAAAAAACCTGCGGGCTTAATGAGCTGAGAACTAAGGCCCACAACACCCACACAAGGAACAAAGACCACGAACTAGGCTCTATGAGTCCACATTGACCAAAACCACAACACCAGAACCACTAAAACACGGATCCGAACGATCGTGTCGTTACATTTTGGATGTGACTTATCCTTATCCTTGGAAGATTCTACGCTCGAGAGAAGGCTAATTAGTGACATCTTGTATTAATGTAGGGTTACATTGAAGAGGAGAAAGTGGACAGCTTCAATTTACCATACTATGCACCTTCTGCCTCGGAGTTGGAGAGCGAGATACAAAGTGATCAAGGATCGTTTTCCTTGAAACGCCTCGAAATATTTGAAGTACCTTGGGAAGCATGTCAAAGTCACGGTGAGGATGATCATGGCGAGCCCCAGCATGGGTGCAGTCTTGTGCAGAAAATGACAATAGGTCAGAGCATGTCAAATTGTCTGAGGGCGGTGTTGGAGTCCATGCTTGCAAGCCATTTTGGAGGTGATATACTGCAAGATCTATTTTCGCGATATAGTAAAGTCCTTGAAGACCGTTTATCGAGAGAAAAGCTCACAGTGCCTAACATTGTTATGTCACTGGTGAGGAGCCTTAGGCTGCAGATGAGCCTTTCAACAAGAGAATTAATCTTTACGGATATATAGTAAGCCGATCATTCGAAGGCACAAAGCAGACGGGACGTACGTACACGTCCGGCTCCACAACTATTTGCATATATGTACCTGCGAAAAGTCTACTTATTATCCAGACAAGTATAAGTATTTTTATTCCAGCAATATTCTTAATCGAAGTGTGAAGTACGATTAAGTGTTTGCTGATACAATTATCAGTGTTTATTAGTGTGTTTTTTTTTATATTATTTATAATTACATGCACCGTGGTATTGCTTGCTTTATTGACGTTGATATTGAGGAGCCTTCGGTGGTTCCAGTACTTATATTTTACTGCATGTGTTGGGTGTAACACGATTGGTCATGATATAGATGATGAGTGCAAATCGAAGGATCCACAGGTTCTTGTGAATCCTACTGTGGATACTATATATGGAGGTAGGGAAAGGCAAAACTTCAAAGGAGTTCTGACGGCCTGTTGAGAAAGGTAAAGAAATTAATGTTGATCGTAGGATCTTCTCGCCGAGATACTACCATGGAGGCCGGCCAGTCTGACGTGGTCGGGATTACGTACGACCATGGTGGCGATGGGTTCTGGCGAAGCTGTGACTCTATGATTGCCAGTGGATTTTCTTCACCGGCCACGGTGGTTGGCACAGGTGGGCCATCTGCATCCTCCGCCTGATGCGGCTGGGTTGGCCATGACGTCGTTTGAGGCTGGTGGCTTGCCCCCAGCCACGACGGCACTGGATCTAAGAGCGGGTGCGGCGATGTGGCCGGCAGCTCGCAGTAGGCAGAGACGGTGGAGAAAGTGAGCGAGGCTGAAAATATGTTAGGTCAGGAGTAAAATTACAATTTGAAATTTTTGATAAAGATTCAGAAGATGATGATGTTGAGAGATGCTCTTAAAATCTGGGCCTTCGTCATCAAGTTATTCTTCGACGTTTATGATCTCGGGACCGGTTGTCTACAGAGTCTAATTAGAGCATTTCTAGAGTTCCTACTATCTCACTTCTCTTTCTTTAGATGGTCTTCCTAATTGGCTTTACCACCTACTCTGCACTAGGTTTTCAGCCCTCTACTTTTACTTTCTTATATTAATAAAATGGCCACATTCAGGCCTTTAATTAAGAAAAAGAAATAAATGAGTTGTTAATCCATCGGTAAAACTTTTGTCACAAATTTGCCGCAGATTTCCTGCAAAACTTCCATCGCATATTCGTAGCAAATCTGCCACTAAAAATTCTACCACGGGTCTATTGCGAATCCGCCGTAAAACTTCTCTATCGCAAATCTGCCCCAAATCCACCGTGAAATTTTCCATCGAAAACTTATCGCAAATCCACTGCTAAGTATTCCATTGCAAGTTTGCCACAAATCTACCGCGAAACATCTATTGCAAATCTACTGAAAATTCTTCGCAACTTTTTCCATCACAGTTTTTTAAATACTTTTTAGAATAAAAAAATTACAAAAAAAATCTGTCACAAAAATTTTATATTAAGAGGACCTCTGTTGCAAATCCACCATTGATCTTCCGCAAAATTTCCTTCGTAAATCCACCGTAAATCTGCAGCAAATATTCCATTTACGAATTCTCCGTTGCAATTTTTTAATTTTTTAAAAAAGGTACACGCTATTAATGGACTTGTATACAATTTTACAATGGCCACACATACATATACTAAAAAATTACAGCTCAATTAAACAACAATTTTCAGTCATATAATATTTGAAATGTAATTTAATAATACGTCAAAGAAATATCATGATCAATCTAGCCGGTCCTTGTCCTCGCCTGTGGCAACTCTCAATTTTAAATTAAGATAAATAAATTTAATTTAAAAATTATGAATAAATTAAAACCTATTGGTAAAAACAAGTGATGGACTTTTCTTAATGGTTCTATATGAGTTAATCAGTCAAAAAATAAGAGTTCAAAGATGGATTAGAGATAAAAGATCAAAATTTGTAACTAAATTATTAATAAATTAAAAAGAGTCAAGTTAATCACTAATATGACTCATAAAAATCTTAAAAAGAGTCTTAACACTATCCTGACTTGTTGGCCATGGAATTAGAGCCCACCCCGAGCTAATAAAAGGATAAATATAAGGAAAAAGCAAGATAAATATAGAGAATTCGGAGTTGGAGAAAGAGTAAGAGTTTGAGGAGACTTGTCAACCCTAAACATACAAATACACCATAATCTCATTCCTAGCAGACCCTATTGATCTTCTGGAATCTGGAGGATGTGGAGGGATGGCTTTTGGACGAGGAATCCGTGAAGAAGGAGGCTTGGAAGTTTTGTTCATCGTTTTCATACCTAGGAACTCAAAGTGCTCAAAGATAGGAAATCTCTTAAGCAAAAGTAATTAAACTCGACCCTAAATAGTCCATGATTCTAGCCACGAAGTCCCTGTTTTCCCCAATTTTTATCATGTTGTTTATGATTATTTCATGCCTAAAGTTCTGTTACGAACATGTACACAATCCAACATGTTCAACTTAAATCTCTGTCTATGCTTGATCTCGTGCCCTAAACTTTTACTGTACAGGTTACAAGATGTCAGAAATCTAGTGGCATATTTTTCCCCCAATTTATCAAGTACTCTTTTTGAATTAAATCATTCTTCATCATTGTGACATATTTGTTGTTCCTCGTGAAAGAACCTGATCATAGCATGTCGATTTCATGATAAGATTTAAATTACTCTTTATTGTTGATACCTCTACATGTCTAGTTTCGTTTAAAACTTATTTCTGAATTTTTCATCAAGTATACGATTTGATATTAATTTTTAAAGGCCCTTGTGTCAAGCCCTTGGAGGATTGGACCGCAATCCAAGGTCCTCCATTTCACTTTTTGGGCTCGGGCAAGATTCCTGAGAATGCGATGGCCCGATCAGTTGCGTTCTCATCGGGTCGCGACATAGGATCGTGTCGAATTATTAACGTGATGGTCTATTGCGTCGCGTCTTCCTGTTCTATTCTGATTTCTCTTGAACGTGACTGACCTAGCCATCGCGATTTGAACGCAACAGGTACTGACGTCGCAATTTCACTGTATTTCCAGAACCCTAATATATCAATTAAATCTTGCTAATCATGCTCTATAATAATTGTTAAATCATTGTAATGCTCTGTTATGAACAGTACTTCATGTTAATCCATCTTTGATAATATTCACGTGATTTCTTTATTTAAAAGGTGTTCACGACTTTCATATGCTATCTTTGATCTCTTTCACATGCACACACCAAACATGAATTTTTGCCATGAGATCTTACAGAAACCACCTCAATAATATATTGACGGAATCAACATCCAGTCCACCTTTTGCCATCCTATTTAATTTTTTGTCCCATGACCGGTCAAACATAATTTCTGGTCCATAGTCTTATTTTCCGGTCCAAAACTAGGACTAACCGTTAGTCCCTCACTGTTCCCATGGCTAAAAGATCGAAATACCCCTCATGGTTGTTCCTGCCCTCTGCAACCCTTTAAGCACTCCACCCTCTCCCAGACGAGCCCCACCTCCCCGGGCTCGCACCCCCTGGCCGAGACCCTCTCCAGCTCCTCCATGACCACCCTCGCCCACCAGAACTTGTACACCAGGATCCCCGGACGGCCGCCCAGCCTGGCGAGATAAACCAGGTGTTGTGGGGGCCTCTCACCGGCGATGTAGGTGGTGGCCCTCCTGGTCTCGAACTGGCCTGGCTGGTGTTGCAGAAGATGTTGCCCTCGATGACGAAGTGAGACCTCAGGGATCGGGACTCGCAGGCGAGCGGGGCTAGGGCGGCCAACCCGCAGACGATGCGGGCGAGCACCAAGCGCTTCGCGGCCGCGGCCATTGCCAGAGCTACTTCTTCCACCACCACTGGAGAGAGCAGAGAGGAGAGCAAGCCTTTGTGATGAAGAGATGGAGCAGAAAAGGAAAGAGGGTCACCATAAACGTAGGGGGCTACGCAGCGTCTGAAGGGGGCGAGACAGTAGAGCACCAAGCGCTTCGCGGCGGCGGCCATTGCCGGAGCTACTTCTTCCACCACCACTGAGAAAGCAAAGAGGAGAGCAAGCCTTTGTGATGAAGAGGTGGAGCAGAAAAGGAAAGAGGGTCGCCGAAAACGTAGGGGGTGAGGCAGCGTCTGAAGGGGGCGAGGCAGCATCAACAGAAAGGGATTTCAGGGTAGTCCGGTCTTACGTAAGGGTAGAATAGGAATTTTAGGAAAATACATGTGAGAGATACCAGAAAAATTTAAAAATAAGAAGTTAACAAAAATTAGACTTAAAATTAATTAATCAAAACATTAGACTTAAAATTAATTCAGAATATATTTTTTTGGATCGGAAGTCAAAATTCCCTAATATATTTGGTAATTAAGAGTAAATATTTCATGTTAATTTCTCTATTATTTTAAATGAATTATCTTCATTTTATTTGCTCGATTTAATACCGTTATCGCATCCCTCTGCCTTCGAGCACTTAAGGAAAGATGGGCAAATATTTCTATACACCATTTTCTTGACTTGAACGACCTCTCCGTTAGGAATACTCCTGACTGAACCAGGAACTCCTTGTTCAAGGCCTCCGTAAGACTCCTTAGCTTTGGCGGACGTCCATTGCCGACGAGCAGGTTGTACCATCAATACATGTTTATCCCTAGGGATCAACATGATCCAACGGCTTTAGATTTCTCTCTTATCTTAATATCATGCCGGACCTCTGGACTGTGTTCATAGCACGGCCAGTGGGTGGTTAGTGAATTCCATCAGATTGCTAGCAGCAAATATGTGTGTCGAGCAACCGTCGGTACCATCGTACCAGGAGTGACCCCTTCAGCAACATTTGCTTTGTAGTTAGTTAGTATAGATATGAGTCAGTTAGTCCATATGTATTAGTTTAGATTTGAATAAGTACTCTGGGCCCTAGTTATGCTCTGATCAGTTGATGTAATAGTTAGGTCATGATGTTGATGGAATATTAATGAAATTGGAGGTTATTTGATATTATTTCAATTGAACAATGGTCTGTCATTAATTTCTCGCTCTGTACTATGTAATAACTGTATTATCGCTCGATATTCTACGTCGGGGTGTTACATTTGGTCAGATGAATCTGGGAATAATTTAGCTTTAGTATGAATATGTTTTTAGCCCTAGCACGCTCTGCAACAGACATAACATTGGGTTGCCTTGCTGCAATATTAACCTACATCATCCTCGAGGTGGATGAGACATTTGAAGGGGGAGAATTTGTTGGGCTGGGAGATCAAATACGCTGGATTGGTAAACAAATTCTGACACCTCCTTTCCGACTAGACCGTGCTGCATATTTCTGAGTCTAGAAGTGGAGCTGGAAGAGTCTATAGCAGTCGGATTTTTATGGGTTAATTTCCTGTGGCATAACTAGTGACCGCTGTAGAGCTTCTTTGTAAGAGTAACTTTCAAGCCCCTCCTTTCTTTGAAACACTTGTGGAGTTGCGAAGGCGTGGTCATTCCGAGCTCCACCACCGTCACCAACTTGGATATCAGGAGCAGAACCTAAGATCGGCGGAGCATCAGAGCGCTCACTGTGGGAGGTAGACAAATCCGCAGAAAATATCCTTGTATCCAAAGCAGAGTGATCTCCTCCATAATCCGGAGGATCATTACGTTGGGACTGGGGGACCCCCACATCATCGCAAAATCCGTCTGTTATTCCTAGGGTAGAAATCCTAGGATTACCATGATGTGGCGGGTACTGCTGGAAACTTAGAAACTTGGTCTGGCAGGGTAGCTGGCATCGCGGCCAGCTCATCCTTGGATGGTGAATCATCATGCAAGATTTCCGGAGGGTGGCAGCCAGTTTGAAGAAGATTTGGGTCGACCAATAGGTTGTGAGCTATCTGCGGGATATCCGGCACCACAAATGGAAACGAATCCCCGACGGGCGACACTGCCGTAGATGGGAGACCCCAACCGAACCAGGCGGTCGATGATGACCGGCGGCGCAAGCTCAGCCGTGGATATGGATCCTTCATCGCCGCCACAGCAGTGCTATCATGCTATCATGTGTTATACTCTCTCAATCATTCTCTCTTTTTATTCTGCTATCTAGATATCAATCACTTAAATCATACCTATTTTTGAGATATTTAGTCCTATTGGGCGTTATCGCTCATCCTGCGTTATTTGTATATATGTTTCATGAGAATCTGATGGAGAATACCACACATATGAGGATGGGGATGAGCAAACGCAAGAGCGACCTAATGTGATGTCATCTAGATGTCTTAGTATTAGTTTGTTTGTTTGTTTTATGCAAATAAAGTACTCTGGGCCCATAGTTTTTGGCTCTACATTAGTGATTGTAATATAGATTAGTAAAATTATCAATAAAATTGGTTCATTTGGTATTATTCCAAATTATGTAATGGTTTGATGTCTATTTACGCTCCATATTATATATTTAACTGTATCTCACTCTGATATCTGCATCGAGATGTGACATCACCCTTTGTCATCGTGTGTGTAGACACTCGTTTTAACCTATAAATTGAGTCATTTTCTTGTTCATGTTAGCTGATGCCCCAAGTCGTCCATCATTGTTGTCATCATTCTTTGATTTTCCTTGAGATCATTCAACTTAGAATCTATCACAAATCCCATTGAAAGGTTGAGATTTGCTTTAAATATCAAATTTCTAGTGATTTCTTAAATGCAGACAGCACCATCGGTGTGTTTTGTGACTTCAATTCTGAAGGTGATCTATCGGTACACCGCATCTTAAAGGCGGTTCACAAGTCCACTGCATCCTGAAAGCGATCGTGAGATACCCTTCGTATATGTTCTCCCCCCTTTATGACCGATTTGTTTAATCACAGGTTCTCTGCATAACACAACAATAGCCCACTTCAATCAAAAGTTCTTCCACCAATCCCTCGTTCTTACAATATTGAGGTGCATTGGTTTCCCAATGGACAAGTCTTTTCTATCCTTCAAACACCACAAACGCACTAGTTTGCCCCATTGTAGAGCATTTCTTTAGGACGTAAGCTATAGCTGGGAGATGACCTCTGGTTTTGGGCATCTCCCCATAAAAAATTTGTTGTCCAGTGTGAATCAGTAGGATCCTCCTAGAAACTAGTCCCACCATATCACTTAGACAGTCCCACCGTATCATCGAGCAGTGCCACCATTTAACCAGAACAGACCTACTTTGTGAAGTATATATAATCTGGTGGCTATTGAAACTATCGATCCATAATTATATAACACTAAAGGGTACATAATAAATAATATATTATTAAATAGAAAAGTTCATGTTCGTCCAACCCATCTTTTTGGTCTCAGTGTATACCGATTCCTTCATAGGCGTGCCTTGAAGATCGGTGTTGTGTGTTATATGGTGATGGTGCCTCTGGCACGTACTCCAATATTAGTACCGTCTCCATCGTGATGGACAGATACCGTGATAACCCCCCTCCCAACTTGCCAAAATAAGGAGAGGTGCTGCCAATTTTTTCTCCCACACTTGACCCGATGGCTCCGTTGACCCGGTAGCATTACTAAGTAGGTGCAAATCCCAAACTCATAATATTGTTGATCTAGTGTGATTTTCAAAGCATTAAAGTCTTGACATGGTGATTGTTAGACCAGTGGCTTTGATCCAATAAATATGTGTAATTTAGTGATCCAGAGAGACCTTCCAATGTAGTGAACTGGTGGCTCTTATGAGCAACGATCTGGTGAGTCTGTGCATTCAGTGATCTGGTGAGACCCTTCAATGCAATGAATCGTTGGGTCTTATGGACAGTGATCCAGTGAGCCTGTGCACCCAGTGAGCCGGTGGCTGTTCATCCCACCATGAGATTTAATTCAGACTTTAGGTTCTGTTAATTCGTATGCATGTTTTTCGGCTATGTCTCAGCCAACCTTGCCACTGAGTGAATTTTCCTGATAACCCAGTGCCATGAGCAAATATCTATATCGTCACCGTTGTGAACATTACCCCGTCGGTACCATCTCAGGCGTATAGATGGATACCCATGGGCACTACCCCGAAACCTGATGGGCAGGGTGATAAGTATACAATGGTTATTGATAATCATGTTATTTTTATTGACAAATGGTCATTCGTTTCATAAGAATTTATTACAATTTCATTATAAACATGATAATTGACTAAAACTCTTGTGTGCAATTTATTTTCAGGTTAACGGGCCAATCAACAAGAATTTGTTAATGGACCAAGTTGGACAAAGAGAAAATAATAAAGATTCTAATTTTAAAACCTTCCCTCTCTCTCTTTCTTTTTAATTTTTAAAACTCTCTCTCTTTTTAAAAATTTCTCTCTATTTTTAAAACTCCTTCTCTCTATCTAAATTAACTCCACGTGAAAACATCTTAAGGGCAAGCCCATTAATAAGATAAGGTGGGGATTTCATCACCCTTCCTTGGCCCAAAAACAACCACCTTTGCACTCACTAACCCAAGCCCAATCAAAGATATCTTCCTACTGTTACTATGTACATAGAAATTTTAAGAACCTAATTATTATAGGCCTAAAGCAGTAAACAATGAACAAAAACACATTACCTGGTGACTCGATAATGTATAGGAAAGAACTCTTGCACCTCCAACTTTGATGTTCTCATGTTAGGATGTAAAGGACGTTGAAATCTCAACAGTCTGAAAAGGAAAGAGTACATATGTTATTCATTAATAGAAATAATAGGTAAAGAATAAAAAAATACAAAAATGAGAAAAAGATATAGTCTGAATAATGTAAACTAAGCATAACCACTGGCCATGTCTTAATTAATCTAGATTATTTACCAATTATCATAGCAGCTAATTTCCCCCCATCAATAGGTGTTATGAGCATGGAGTTGATAAAGCTCAAGTATGAAGGGGAGAAATAGTGATATCAACACCGTAAACTGCGGTAAGAAGAAATGCATAGATATAAGTAGGCCACATGTAAAAGAAATGAAGGTCACTGAAACTGCAGACAAGAGAGTAAATCAAATTATCCATCTTGCTAGAATTGTATTCATACAACAGATAAAAAAAAAAACAAAAAAGATGTAGAAATTAATAATTTTCTAGAAACATCAACATTACATTTTGATGCGAGAATATGACTACAGCTGGAGAGCCTGTTAGATCATTCCACCCATTATGTTCTATGAAAAAAATAACTAATGAGCACTTAATAATGAGATGAAAAAATTAACATACGGAAACATTCTATTATTATCCCCATATACTATAAGAAAAGGCTGCGCTTGAAACCATAAAACTTAACATACGGAAACCCAGATGGGCAACCCAAGGGTTAAAGGGAAGAAAGGAAGGGAATTAAATCCAAATCACATCTTTGATATTTCTTCGCAGTAATGGTAATAGTAATGTTGCGGGGGTGCTCTTCTTCGATCTTCTTCAGGATTTGAGTCTTGGGTCGGCTCTCAACTGACGCGGCGGCAGATAGTGATGTCGTCGCCGACGGGAGCTGGCAGATCTCGAAGTCGAAGGATCCGTGGTTCTTGGGCTGCAAGGGCGGCACAGATCTAACGCCATCAGCATCCATCCATGGGACGCGCAAAATAATGGTGTTGATTAAGCCAGTTGTATGTTATCGATGGAAAGAAGGGTTTATTTTTGCTTACGTCTTCGAGCATATGGTCGAGGATGGGCAGGGCGGGGCCCTCGCGGAAGTCGATCTTGTGGGCGACGCCGGCCTTCTGGATCACCGGCAACGCAAGCTCGTAGTTCTCTCTGTTGATGTCCATGGCGATGATCTGAAGGGGGAAAAGCAAGGCAATCGACAACCGCGCATGTTAACTTTTCAGTTTGACTTCAATTAACATAAGCAGTAGACGGGGATGGTGGACGGGGATGGGGTACCTTGCCGTCGTCGGGCAGGGCGAGGGCAGTGGCGAGGAGGGAGTAGCCGGTGTAGACACCTATCTCCATGGTGTTCTTGGCGCCGATGAGCTTCAGGAGGAGGCTGAGGAACTGGCCCTCGTCGGCAGAGGTGGTCATGATGTTCCAGGGGTGTTTGGCGGTAATCTCCCGCAGCTCCCGCATGCTCTTGGGCTCCCGCAGGTACACGCTCGTCTCCAGGATGTACTGGGACAGGGCGTCGCTCTGCAGCGGCTGGCGCTGAGCTCGTCCTGCGGCATGCCCTTGCGGAAAGGGCCAAAAGAAAATGGGGCCGCGGGCGGGGGTGCTGCTAGGGGGAAACAGAAAAGCCAGGAGGGAGAGGGCATCTGGGCTGCGGCGGCGAGGGAGCAGCCGATGGCCATGGCGAGGGAGAGGAGAAGCGGGAAGGCGTTATGGAGCGGGGAGATGAGTCAGACAAAGCGGCGGCGGAGGGGTGTAGAGTGGCCGTGCAGGAGGAGGGGGCGAAGGAGGAGGGTGAGGGCGAGATAGGCGAGGACGGCGCTGGCGGGAAAAAAGGGGAGGCGCCCCAGGTTCGGAGCGGGTTCCACTCGAAGGCGGCGACGGCGGGGTGCTCCACCAGCCACCAACTCATGGTGGCGTAGAGTAGCACCGGCGTGGCTGTGCTGTTTTGCAATCCGACTCCCAACGCCATCTTCACTGAGAAAATACAGAGGCAGGCATGGAAGGTGAAACATGTTCACCGAAATTGAACGGGCAGGCGCAACGAAGGAGAGAGAAAAATTGGTAAATAGATAACCATGGCGACAAAAAGAAAGAGAAAAACTACATATCTCATTTGGGCGGAAATAAAATACTATGGTGCTGCCAAGTGTATTTCTAAAACTGAATTTTATTGTATAGTATAGATAATATAGATAGGAAAACCCTTTCCCCCCCCCCCCCCTCTTCCCCTCCCCGCCTCCGTCAAAACCCTTTCCCCCCCCCCCCCCTCCCTCAAAACCTTCTCTTCCTATTTCCCTCATTCTTTTCTTCCCCCTTCCTCCGCGATCAAGCTCGTCGCCCCCTCGCCTTGGAGCCACATTGCCGAGCGACCCATCGCCGAGCGACCCCTCGCCCATCGCCGAGCGCCCCGTCGTCGTCGCCGTCTCCTCCCATCACCATCGCCCCCTCGTCGAGTGCGCAGTCGTGGTCGCCCCCCTCACCGGTAAGTCTCTCTCCCTCTCTCCATCTTCCCCTAGCCCCCACCCCCCTCCTCGTCGCCGTCCCCGTCGCCGTTCACCCCCCCCCCTTCCCCCACACCTTCTCCGACATGTGCCCCCCCCCTTCCCCCCCACACACCGCTGCTTGTGCCCCCTCCTCCCTCTGCACCCTGCCACTCCCCACCCTCCCCCTCCGTAGAAGCCTTCATTCAGGCGTTCGTGCTTCCACCAGGGTGTCATGATGTAGGGAGACCGGATCACATGATCTGCCTGTTATGTGCTCCTATGGCATACAGATAGATCGGCTCACTGTTATAGTCCTATCTTTCTGCTCGAGTCTCTTATACTGTTTTTGTCGCGTCCAGCATCCTCCCTTGAAACAACATGAAGATGGAGTACTGACCCGCGCCGAGCTCTCTACAGGCGATCTCTTCGTTGCCGTTCCTGCCAATGTTCCTAGTCTGATCTTATCTCGTTTGCAGCTCAGTTTCTTTCTCTTCTAGGCCTGTGGTTATTTTTCTTCACTCATCGTCCTCCCCCACAGCTGCAGGAAAACTCTGCTGATCACCTGGCTCTTCTAACATTTCGATCCTCTATAGCTAGCGATCCTTTGGGAGCCTTGTCATCTTGGAATGATAACTTCTACTTCTGCCGGTGGCGAGAAGTATACATGGACAGAGAGCACTATCTGAATCCAAAAGAAGAGACATGCCACCAACTAGTCCTGGAGGTAGTGATGATGGCACTTCATTTAAATGAAAGAAAGATCTGAAAGTACAAGTGTTTTTTTTTTGGGTGTTTTGGACCATCAGAAATTGATACATATATAGCTTCTTACAAATGACTTCAACTATCTGGTGGCCACCAAGTTTTCCCATGAGTCCCCCACTAATTTCGTAGTGCTTAGCATTAGAAATCCCACTTCCTTTGCAAGTCTCTCCCACTCTTTCCCTCAAATAATAACCGCATTAATAGTTTCATCTGTCCTATGGAAATGAACTATAAGATCTCAGAAGACTTTTATCAAATTAATCGTATCAACTTTGAAAGTCTTTTTCTTCATCTTTAAGGGTAAACAGATCAGTCACGCATCTATTCAGGTGATCTTGAAAACCTCTATCTTATGCTTCCTATATTCTGGAAAAGGATGCACCGGCAAGTTAGTATTTAGGATTAGAAATTTGAATCCCCAATACGGATAGGAAAAGTGTGAGCATCTGGGCTCCAAAGCAAAACAGTCAATTGGGCTACAACGATACATAGTTTTAGCATTATTCTCTCCTGCAATTTCTGTGCAAAATAGAGAGAACAGTGAAATACCTGTCAAGAATTCTTGGATTGACGTTTTCAAGTAGGCATACTCCTAGCAAGGCCGTAAAGTGCTTGCCACTGGAACAACAACGTTGTCTATCTATATTCCTAGAAGGAGAAAATGTAGATTAAAATCACATTTGCCAAGACACCTTTTATCATGAACTCCCAGACAGTGTCTGACTATACAAGATGAATAGAGCAAATTATCACATAGCAGAAGCATAGAAAAGCTGCCCAAACCAAAATTTCCTAAGGTCCATACCTGAATGAGGTTGTAAATGCATTTGAGCTCTTGTTGAAATCTAGAATAGATGCTCTGGAACCTGCAAGAAACATGAATAATCAGGCACCACAAAATCATTGGCCATGCAGTATTTTAATTAAGCAGATGATAAACTTGGTTTAAGAACCCGAAAGATCTCTTCCATTGCTTTACGTTTTGCCAACCAAGTTGCGTAACCCCTAGCCAACCGTAACTGCATCAAAGTAGCACGCAGGAAAGGTAGATTAAGTGTGTCTCCTTCAACCCACCTGTAGACATTTTAAGTAAAAGTAATAAGCAAATATCCTCCTTTTGTGTCCCTGCATGATTATAGAAAGAACCAAATTGTTGCATGAAACTAATATCTATCATATAAGATTAGCTGTATTTCTTTCCCTCAAGTGATAACTATTGTCTTTGGTCTTTGCAGGGGAGCATTTATGGCCTCGTTCATATGGTTAATAGATAAAGCCTCCTTGACAGATTTACATAATCTTCACCCTGCTGATGTGAATGGAAGACTTAACTGGTTTTTCTGCTATGTCCATGAATCTGATCATGTGTGTGTTAATTCTTGGTTGTTTGTTAAGTAAATGATGTAACCATCACTAGGGTGAAATTATGATGGAGTAAAGTTCTTTCCTTGTTATCTTCCGGTTTGTTATAAGATATTTTATTTGATGTCTAATGCCTTTCTTTTGGTTTTATGTTTGTCCATGTTATACTTTATCTGGTGGTTTATTGATCTATTTCAATGCCAACT
Organism: Colocasia esculenta; assembly: GCA_014218235.1. Classification (NCBI taxonomy): domain Eukaryota; kingdom Viridiplantae; phylum Streptophyta; class Magnoliopsida; order Alismatales; family Araceae; genus Colocasia; species Colocasia esculenta. Next base: position 202,678,812 of record CM024753.1, read on the forward strand.
ATGTTTTTTTTTGTCATTGGAACTTGAAAGTAATGTCTGTATGTATTTGCATTATGTGACTAAGCTTGTTTTCATTTCCTAGTTTTCCTAATGTGGTGTATAATGACTGATGATATGCAAGGGTTTCTTTTCAGTAAATTCATCAAGAGGAAATAAATACTTTGGTGATTGTTTTTCTGAATCAAATGGGTGTTCACGATTGGCAAACACGAAGCGCTCCTGATACAGAACAGACAACCAAAGATGGGCTCCACCTGTCCAGGTTCAGACTTATTTTGTATGATTGATTTCTAATTTTCTATAGCACCTAATTATCTCTGCATTGCATAATGGGGATGTCCACCACCTGCCCTTCTGATGTCCATGTTAACTGTTTAACTTTGTAATGTTATTCCACTACTTGTGCCACCATTTGAAGACTTTTATTTCTTCCCTTCCCAACAAGAAATTTGATGAAGTCTATACTTAGACTCGTTACCAATATCTGGCTCGTCATGCCTTTGTTCAGTACTGAAAGTTTCCTACTGTTGACAGGCAGGTAGGGATGTGGTTGCTTGCTTGAATGAAGCAATGGAGAGGCAAGGACTGAATATGCGTGTGACACATTGGTATGGTTTCACTTTCTATATATAAACATTTCTTTCTTTCTAGTTGTTCTATAGAGAATGCCTAAGCCATGCAGTTGTGTGCTCTCGTGTGCAACTTTCTAGAGTATTTTAATGGAGCTTTTTTTTTTTGAAATCAGGTCAATGTATACAGTGGCCACACTGGCTGGAGCACGGTTATTGGGATGATGATGTAATGATTGCTGTGATTTTGGGCACTGGAAAATGCTTGCTATATAGAACATACAGATGTAATCCCTAAACTGCAGGAGTCCAAAACCAAGCTCTGGAGATGGTTCGTAATTGATTCTTTTTTATTCTATACTCTGCTCATTAAAAAGTTATAGACCATTTGAGACCAAGTCATCCTTGTTCGTTGTACCAAAATAAAATGTCACTTTTGGTAGCCAAGTTTTGTTTGACCAAATTCCTCTCGGTACAGATTATCAATGATTGAGTGGGGAGCATCTCAAACAGCCTTCCTCTAACTGAATTTGATAGAACATGGATTCTGCGAGCATAACCTGGGGAGCAGGTAATTCTTGCCATGCTGATGTTTCTTGTGTCTGCAATATTATAAAAGCCTATATAATCTTCCTTATGGATATCCTTTCTGTGCTTTGTCTTCAATGCTACTTTTTTGCGGATATCCTCTATAATCATGCTTCTTGCGCAAGGTAGATATTGAAAAGACAATATCAGGAATGAACCTCAGAGAAATTATAAGAAAATTTACTTAAAATGGCAATACCACCGCATTGGGGTAGTTTATCATTTTATACTTTATAGTTTGTAGTTTATTAATCCTTGAGTTTGGGGGTTCTATATGTCCGAAAATAGAATTAGTGTCTGTTCTAGTGTAGACATTTCAACATGTGGAGAGAATGAAACTGGATATGTGGGAGTTGATGGAGTCCAAATCGGACTCTCAGTTAGAATTTGGCAGGAGTATTTAGATTTAGTTTATAGTTTGTTAATGTGACATGATCTCTTATTTCTTCTTCATATTCATACATGTCTAATACTTATTTTTTGCGTGCAGGTCGTTGGAGAACAGGTTAGCAGCGATACAGATGGCGACGACCTAAAGACTCATCTTGCAAACGATTAGGAGTCTCATCATTTGACTTTTTCAACCTTATCTTCTTCATTATCTATGTAACACTTTCTGAATTGTTGGTAATATGTAGAAGATTTTGAATTAGTGTGAAATATTTAAATTTTACTTAATTACTTATGTAATTTTGTTATGTTTGAATGGTGATCGTAATATTTATTTTCTAGTTAATTGTCATGTGAAAATATATACGGTGTAAATATATATATATATATATTTAAAAAATATTATACAATTTTTAATTTATTTAGCCACGGAATAACGACGGATAGGTTAAAATCCGTCGCTATTTTAGCGACAGAGTTCTGATGACCCGGTCTCACCGCGCATTTGAGGTGGTGCCATGCCCGCTGTTAATCTGCCGCTCATTTAGCGACGGATTAGCGACGGAAAAGTTGCTGTCGCCGATATTAAAACACCTAAATTAGTGACAAATTTTGCAACGACAATTTTCAGTCGCGTGGGACCAGTCCTGTCGCTAATTTAGCGTCCGATATAGAGCTGCAGCTTGATTCCGTCGCTATTCTGTCGGTGATTTGGCGCACTACCTATGCGATGGCATAGCGACAGAATAGCGACGGAATTTTTCCGTCGCTAAACAGTTTTTTTTTCTTGTAGTGGCTCTCGAACTTTGAGTCTTTTGCAGGCGGTGTCAATTCCCGATCTGCATGAACCTTTTGACGATTTTGTTTGAGTTGATCCAGAATGCTGGCCGAGGTCTGACGCCCCTTGGGTTTTCTATCCCAATCAAACATTACTTTTTATCTAACCTGATGATATTTTGGCAGGAATGACCGACCAGGGAGGTCCAGTGTAGAAGGAATCCAACTACACCGACATTGCCACTCAACGCTTCCTCGCCGAAAGGAGCAAGCAAAAGAAGAAGTCGGCTCGGGGGAGCAAGAGACCACCTGAGGAGGCCGAGGTCTAGATTATGGATCCTCCGATACCCCTTGCCGATGAAACTATCCGGGCTTTGCCGATGCCATCTTCGCAGCCGACTACGAAGAAGTCGGCCAAGCAAGCTCGGGCGTTAGAATCAGAGTCAACCGAAGGCGCCGCTTTGAGCCCCGCCTCGCCCTCTCATCGTCCTACTCCTCTTCAGTGTTGACGACAGAGCTGAGCCCCAAAGAGTGGGGTCGCCTTTCTATTCCGGTCGATGTCAGTGCTCAGAAGGCGGCAATGAAGTCCGGCAAGGTTGTTGATGAGCTTTACCGGGGGATGCAACACCACTGGGGTTGGTAGGATCTCTCCTTCATCGATGGACCATGCACGGACAACGATTGAAGCTCGGCTGCGGACAATGGAGGAGAAGTGCGCCAACCTTGAAGCGAAGAACGTCGAGCTCGAGAGATCGATCGCTTCCGAGGCCACTCACGCCAGCAAGTCTGAGGATCGGATCGCTGCGCTTGCCAGGGACATTAATAAGCTCGATGTGATGCTGAAGCGGAGAAGGAAGCCCTCCAAGCCAAGGTGGAGGCTCACAGTCGGACGAAAGGCGAGATCTCCAGCTCGTGGCTGGTGAGCAACAGAAGGCCGTGACCAGATACAAGAAACCTGACACGTATATTGAGCAGATCGTCGTCTCGCATCACATTGAAATAATCAAACGCCAAGCATGTACAATCTAACACACAAGCGACGTTACTTTCTAAAAAAATTAACATGCACTACAAAAAGAGTCCATTTGTCAATGGTCAAATGTCAGCGGCTTGCAAAAGTCACTGACAAAAAAATGTGTCAACAAGTAGAGACTACTGTTGACATAAGTTGCAATATTTGTCAACGGCTTGAAAAAGCCATTGACAATAGAAGTTTCATCAACGGCTACGCTATCCGTTGACAAATCCCTCTTTTATCAGTTGACATATCCTTGATATATGTCATGGTTTTGTCCATCCGTTGACAAACATTTATAATATAATTTATATTTTAATATTTCTGATTAATATATTATTTCTAATTGCTATCTTTCATATTTATTATTATTAAATAATAATTAATAAGTAAAATTAAAATGATATAATAATAATAAATATGTTATTTAATATTAATGAAATTATAATAGA